>JAODKC010000107.1:29854823-29869074 GCA_026777985.1 Mormyrops attenuatus
TAATCAGCTACCTTTATTTCCGTGGAACCCATAAAATATCTGTACTTTATATTTCTACTCCCTGCGTGGATTACCTTGCATTTATCTATGTTAAATTTCATCTGCCAGGTATCAGCCCAGTCGCTAATTAAGTCAAGATCCTCTTGAAGCCTCTCTGCTGCTAGATCAGTATCAGCTACACCACCCACCTTACGTTTTATTGCCTTGTAATGCATGGAAGCAAGCAGGCACTGTGGTGTACAGCAGCAGAAACAAGAGTCCTCTTTGAGCTAATAAAGCAGCACTTGGGTCTCGACTGCAAAGCGGAAGCCCTGTGTCCAGAGTCCCCTTCCCTCTGCATGGCACCCCTCCACCCACATGGCAGAAACGCAACACGGATTCAGAGAGGGTGCAGAGAGGTTCTCGCAGGCAGACGACACGTGCAGGAATACATAAGTAAAGATAAAATACCAACATTTGACTCACCTTTTTCTTTGAAAAAATATTTTGTCCTACCATGAATAATATAGTAGTGTCCCTTAAATGATGATACATACCAATACCTCATTTTTCAACAAATAATTATTAAACCCCCAGTCACAAAAAATCCTTTATGTATTTAACGAGCCAGATGCCGTGTTACATTAGTACATTACAATGTCCTATCCATAGAAGGTACTGCAGTCATTTACTTAGCAGATACTTTTGCCCATTATTTTACAATATTAGTCAGTGTATGTGACTTTTATCTCGTTTTCAGTTATTACATATGTAAACCCGTCACTACACAACGCCCCATTCACGCTTTTGAGTTTCAGTGGCCCCGCCCCCCTTCTCCCCCCTTTCAGAGCACAGCTTCCAATTGCTGAAGGTGAGAGGGGTGAAGAGGAGCTCCGACGTTATTGTAATATTTTATTGTAATCAAACTTTTGTTTGTAATCCTTAACATACAGTATATGTTATTCAAAGTAATACTACTAGCCCATTCTTTGATGCCTGTTGGCTTTTGAGAACCTATAACACTTTTGCATTCGATTTAATTTGACATGAAATGGCGAACCGGTCTGTAACTGGCTGCTATGATCTCATGGTTTCCCCTTTGCCTTTCACTGTGTAAATTTGCTTATTTTGTACATGTGGGGGTCAGATGTGCAGGAAAATCTGGAAGGCAAATGTGTTTATGGTGTCTCCTGCAAGGGGCAAATAAATGATCTATACCTGCCAGCAAGTCATCCTTTCCCTGTGCTCAAATAGCAGCTGTCATAATATAACAACTCAGCTGGCTATGGGATTGAAACACTGTGGAGATGTGCACAGAGCCCGACTTGACTGGGCCATACAAGGACCCTCAAAAGGATATTTCCAAATTCATACAAAAATGAGGTTGGCTAATGACAAGAGCTCACTTGATTAAAAAAGAGCTTCTGTCCTTTCAGGTTGCAGCCCTGATAAAGGTGATACCTGAGTCCCATATAAATTTTTCATGGAGTGAGCAAATTTCACAGCTCATCATTTCAAAGATACTCTTTCTATCAGATGATCAGGGACCATCTGGAGAAACATTCCTGTGGGTGATGGGATTTAGCCTCGGGTATCAAATTAAAGCCATGTCAGGCTAACACTAAGAAACAGGCTTACTGCTAATCGCTGACATTGCTAAAGGCTTACTGTGTATCAACACAGCAATTACGCTGACTGACTAATGTGTGCTTCAGTTATCAGGGCAAGGCGATACACAGCTGCCTTTTGTGAGCTGTACATATGTGAGTGTTTATTTATATATTCTTTGTGTTTAAAACATTAATCAGAGAATGATATACGAGTAGTGCTCACGGTTAAATCCCAAATCAGTACTAGCAGTAGGAACACAGTGGGCTAGGATGATCTCAGCAATTTTAGGCACCTGACACTCGAGGTCTTCACTCACATGCAAGCTGCATCTTGGCCTCCCAGCTCCCAATGATGCTGAAAACATTGGTTGTTTTACACCTGTAGTTCCCACTGTGTAGGCTGGCCTCTGGTCTTCTAATTAGTGCACTTCCTTCAACCAGTCTACAATTCATATCCACACTGACATTGATGTCTTTACCATTAAACATCCACCTACCGAAAAGTTCCACTTCGAGGAGCCAGTGCCCTTCCTGACGGGAATGTTGTCATATTCTGTAATGTTGCCATAAATTGATAAAGCAGTAAATGTCTCCTTTGTAAAGAGGAAACTATCCCATGGCAGAAGCCTCACTCACCTGTAGTCATGCTCAGGGATGCCTTTAACTTTGCAGTTGATAAAGATTTTTATTGTCATCAGAATTCAAAGGTAAACAAAGGCACTTGGTTCTTGAGTGAAGACAGGTCCATGCAAGGTGTCCCCTCAACAAATGGAGACAGACAGTTAAGAACTCAAGCTAAATAAAGTTTAAAGCCACAATAATATGAAACATGCTATGTTAGATATTTCAGTGTAAAGCTATGTGCTATACAGACGGATGTGGTCCTTTCAAGAAGCAGTAAATGTATAGGGCCCGTTTGTTCCCCCTCCTGAGAATTGAGACCTTGAGAGTACTTGCCACTTCAAAGAGACATTATCTTTAACCAACTGGTGCCTTGCGTGACTGCCACAGAATACAAATGAGTCCCCTACAGGCAGTTTCAGAACACAGATATACACGCATGAGCACACGTAAGCAGAGAGCCAGCATTTAGCCTGCAAAAACACAATTACCCTCCATATGCTCACATCAGTCATCAGTGTCAACAAACAAGGAGACATGTTAATGATAACTGATCTTACGATAAGTATGAGAAGCTCTGTTTGTGTTTATCAGTTGATACTTATGTTTGGTAAAAGCAGAAAAAATAAAAATAAAGCCACCATCTTCACCGGTTTATTGAGACAATCATAAACATTAACAAGGATAAATCTATTTAGGTAAAATGAGCAGAGAACCGTTTCTGTTTTATAGCCCAGTGAGGATGATATATAACAAACTGTTGCTTGATCTGCTTCTGGTAACATAATGTCCTCTGTCTGGATCTGTTGTGTATTTAGGCTAGCTACATAGTAAAAAAAAAAAAAGAAAAGGAAAATAGGACTACATTCGGCCATCCGAATCTACATGGGATCAGTTCCAGATACCAAAAACTGCAGATGCTCAAATCCTTTATATAAAATGGCATAGCATTTGTATATAGCCTACGCACATCCTCCTATGGACTTTAAATCATCTCTAGATTACTTATAATACATAACACTATGTAAATGCCACGTAAATAGTTGTTACACTGTATTGTTTAGGGAATAATGACAAGAAAAAAGTCTGTACATGTTCAGTACAGACTATTAGCACACATCAGCAACAACATAACTTTTTCTTCTTTCAACGCTTACAGATTGTTTTCATTTAATGTCCTTAAACAGAAATACAAAGAATAAAACTCAGTATTTAAAATACAAGTTTCTGGATTTTTTTCCTTGATATTTTGATCTGCACTTGGCTGAATCTGCCAGTGCAGAACTAAATAGCTAAAAAAATCTTTGATTTAGAATGTTCTTATGGCTTTATATTTTCAAAGTACAGTCACTTTCCAGCTATGATGTGTTACTGTCAAACCACAATGAGCTAAACTATTTTGTTATGTTTAAAGGAAAAAATGAAATTTCATCAAACAAATGGAAAGCAACTATTCTCAGACATTTGACCATCATTGTGACAGATTCTCCCCACTGCCTGGCAACCCTAAACAAGAGTCACGTGCTGCCAAGGAAGAATCAGTGTGGCACACGCCTGATGACTAGAAAGGTACTGACGGAGAATCAGCAGGTTAGATGTCATACTGGAAATGCATTGATTATTGTCTGATGACAATGACTTGCCAATCAATCAAGGTCATGCAGTTACATGCACTGGACAGCTAGCATGTGATTTGTTTTTGAATTTGACACTTTCCTGCATAAAGGGTCTAATTCAAGGCCCTAACCTCTGTCTGCAATTCCATTTAAATTCCATTTCATTATACTTTGACCTTGTTTTTGTTTAACCTTGGATTATAGCTAAGACACATGGCACCAGTGAACTCCTCAGAAGCCAGAGCATTTGCTGTATTTTTGTTGATCTGATTGTAATGCCTAGATCAGTGTTTCCCAACCCAGTCCTCAGGGAACCCAAGACAGTCCACGTTTTTGCTTCCTCTCAGCTCCCAGCGCACCTGTACCAGGTATTTGGTGTTCCTGATTGGGTGGGAGCTGGGAGGGAGCAAAAACGTGGACCGCTGGAGTTCTCCAAGGACTGGGTTGGGAAACACTGGCCTAGATAATACACCCCAACACAATAACTTTTCATCAGTATATACTGTATACACTTATGACATGAACTGGGTGTATTTCCTTACACTGAACGTCATGAGAGGCAGAAGTATTCCTACTTGTTCTAATTTTTAAGATGCAAGCCTCCAGCCCCCCAAGCCTCCAACCCTAACCCTAACTGGAATAAGCAGGTAGAAGGTGGGTGGACCAAAGGATTTTTTGGGGATTCTTGTATTTCTAGGAGCTAAGCTATGACTCAATAACTAACTTTCAGCTTCCAAAAAACTGCAACTCCTTTCTGATGCATAATGTCCGGTGTCATGGGTTTCCAGACAGCTGCCATTGAGCCCGCATGCATATATATATGCCTTTCTCCTGGTGCCCACAAAGATATGTGAATGCAGTAAAAAACTAAAAATGCCCAAAGACTCATATTTTGCTTAGTTACTTATGGTTAAGGTTAGGGCTGGGTAGGGGTTAAGGTCGTCATGTTGGGATTAGAGTTTTCCTATAGAAATGAATGGAGAGTCCCCACAAAGGTACAAATACAAACCTTTATGTGTGTATGTATATATTTGCATGTATGTGTGTATACATATAAAATCACAAGAACATAATCTATGTGTGCAGTTTAATTGCTTCATAACATAAATATTATCTTCAATTTGGTTTCCTTCTTTTAAATATAACTCCTGTTTACCTAGGTGAACCCGGTGCCCTTCAGCAACACCTTATTTGTAGCCTGCTGCATGTTGATAATACAAAGTACAACAAAGAGTATTTAAAATACAACATACAAAATCCTTATAACATTTTAACTGCTGCATAAAGTTTTCAAACTTATTTTGAGGCACTAATAGTACAATATCTGATGTTTGAATGTCAACCTATTGGGAATGAACCCATAAAATGACACTACATCATTTTAGACATTTTAGACATAATTTCAATATTCACGGTATATATCACATCAATAAAATGCAATAAAATCCCACTTTATAACCATTGGACAAGGATGTCATCCTCCAGAATTAATTAACCTTAGAGTATGCTACAGGAGCACTTAATTAGGTGCAGTAAAGCATAAAATATATCTTCCATAGCAGCTGTAGGCCCCAAACACATTGTAAGTAAAACTTAATTATAATATGCCCTTTACAAAATGTAAATTTTGTTTCCTAAAAACATAAACAAAATATTTCTATACTTGTGGTCCAAAGAATCTCCAGTCGCATATTTGTTTATTTGTAAATGAAGTATCATTTAGGCCTTGTCCACATGTACACGGGTATTTTTAAAAACGATGTTTTTCCTCCTGCGTTATAAAAAAAAAATCCCGTCCTCACAAACACTGTTTTTAAAAAAATGTCTGTCCACATGAAGATGCTAAAAAAATTTGCTTAATGTAAACTGCAAACAGCGCACACGCCGATGTCAAACAAAGTAGATAATGACGCGCACTCCGACATTACAAGACAAAAATTCCATTTCTACACATTGACGCTGACGTTTCCAAAAAATCCTCACCCGAATGGAGTTCAGCAAACCAGTTTCATCATGAATCTCTTTAGTACAGGTAATTTATATCTTATTCTATTTAAAACTGTGATTGTGTATTGGCTGAATTTACAAAATATATTTTAAACCAAAATATTTCTGATTTCTGATTACCAAATATTATCAATGTTCCTATGACCTGCTCGTGATAATAAATGGGAAATTAGTTTTCTCATTTTATGGGAGTCATATCTAGAGAAGCTATGGATATTTTACTACTTGTAAAAGGTGGATCAAACAAAAGAAGAAACGTTCGCCCTGATCTGTCATGATATAACAGTGTCAGCCAAAACACAAACGAAAACAGCAATGATCTTAAAGAGTATGTTATTTATTGTGTTTTCATTATTTTAGCATGCGTTTCACCAAATAATAGGGAACAAAGTCCAAGACATGTCATTTAAAGGTAATTCTATTATGTTTTATCTTGCTTTCAAACTAAAGAGGAAGATAATGTGTTTGTTCTGTCAGTACTTCATTGTCTTATTTGACATGCTAAAATCCCCCAAAATATTTTATTTTTGACTTTTGACTATAAGAAAAATCTGAGGTTGTGCCTATCAAAAATTATTTTGTGGACACCTCACCTGCCAGACAATCCTTGAATGACATACAGATTAATAGTTCCCATGGCAACACCATCTTTTATTTCCAAGGTCAATGTTTTTTTTTCCTTTTTCTCGCTCCCTCTTTTCTCCCATCCAAATGCCAGACAGCTGAATATTTCTTGTGCAAATTCTGCTATTTTATCTCTGGACAAAAGACAGCAGGAAATGGCAATGCAGCAGTGATCAACTTACAAAGGACCTGTTTAAAAAGTGGAGCTAAGCAGAGGGGGAAAATGAACAGGGACATCAATAATTCAGCTGTCCAAACAACAGAAGCTGGGGTAGCAGGCCCTGTGGAGGGCCCAGCGGCCCATCCCTTGGTGATGATATTTAATGTACACATTCTGGAACTGCAGAGCCTCCCGGGAGTTTGCAAAGCGAAGACTCAAAAGCTTACAGCGAGAAAAGTACTGGTACAACTCATCGCCAATGGCAATGTTTGGGTTTTTCCAAATTTATTAAATTCAACATATTTATGCTGGAAAGGTCTCACAGTAAAAGCTCACAGCTTCAGTCTTTCCTTCCTTCTCCACTGCCTCTACAGCCATGAAAGCCAGTCACAATAGTAATAGTTTTTGCTCCAGGCTACTCTGTTTTTTTATTTTTTTAGGTTCCCTTGCTCTGGTTGTACATGCTAAGATATACAGTATGCTAAGGAAATTGTTGGTGTGCTGATTCTCTGATGATGGTTGCGTCACAATGTCAGAGTCCATTAAGAATTACTTTCAGGGATTACTATTAGGGAATTGTAACTGTATTTGGAACACAGGAAAAGTTCCCTTTGTATTACACATCTCTTTGTGTTACACATCCCTTTGTGTTACACATCCCTTTGTGTTACACATCTCATTCACAAGTTCTACCTATACTGTAACATGTCCGAAACATCCTTAGTTAAAGATGCCACATACAACATATTGTGGAAGGATGCAAGGTGTAAGAAAGATTTTAATATAATTTTCAAATAATAAAGAAAAATAAGACATTGTTAAGTGGACCGTTTCACAACTAAATATCACTTAAGTAAGAAATAATTGGCTCATATGATAAAATGTTTTGTCTGATACATGACTACCATCTTCGTTTTGTCCTTGCGTTCTGCACGTGCAGCGAACTGGCTTTTTTAATGCGCAGATTCATAGTGAATGATTAGGAATGTGCTGTTGATTATGTATTTATTTATTTATATTTATTTATTGGGGGAGGGGTCTGCCAATACTGGGGTGGACGTGTTCTTCCTAATTCTTTTGACATTCTTATGGAATGCACACACCTCTCTAAATGTGACACAGTCACAGCACATCAAAACTTTGGTCCTTGATGTTGATGAAAGTCGACACTGCATGTGCATTTACATATAAGTCTAACATATCCCCCCCAAAAAACACCCTGGAATAGTCCTTAGTAGTCAATACTGAAGCACATAGGACATTCTCTTATGTTATGACAGTAACGCAACATTTCTAGGATCTGGGGTGAGTTCCCCCCAAAAAAATATTTATTACTCTTATGCTGCTAAACTGAGAGCTGCTAAAATGTTTTTCACTATTCTGTAATAGTGACAATAAAGATCTATCTTATCTTATCTTATCTTTCTTTCAGCAATTGTGCCATTGCTTGTCCCAGTATCAATGACATGCACATATATTGGTGTTTTATAGAACAAACAAAAATAAAGTGGTGAAATTCAATCTGGGGAGGCAGGTTTGTACACCCAATTAGCAAAAATCATATTTATGGTTAAATGATTCAATTTGTTAATTCTGTATTTTATTTGTAGTTTATCCCCTGTTCTGATTAATGCAATATTTTGAAGCATTCCTGCAGTGTTATACTTATAAAGAACACCACTTTGTCTCATGCCGCAGTCAAGCAGTTGCTGCATGGAGGGAATAATTCCTGAGCAATAAATGTCAACCAATCAGGTGTCACGGCGCCTAGTGACGTCGCATTTAAGAAGCTCTCCCTTTAGCAACCTCTTTAGAAATTGTTCAGGGACCATGTGTGGAACTGTAAACAACTTTAGTAAGGTATAGCTTTCAAGTCTTCATAAGATGCTGAATCACCGTTTTCCGGAAAACCTAACTCTGATCATTGAATCTTATTATATTTTTATGATAAAACAAATAAAAACTTGCGTTTTTGAAAGGTATGTTTACTGTTTTCTCTGTCTATCTCTCTTTTGCTGTGGGCTAAAAGCTCACATTTTCAAGGATTTCATCAACCCTGTCCCCAAACTACAAATATTGACTAGATCAGTTAATATTTGAATTTCTTACGAAGCTACTCCAATCCCTGTGCCAGTGTAAAGTATGTATACTGTTATGGCAGACACAAAAATTTCACAAAAGTACAGCACTTAATTAAAACCTGCCATTGATTCTGTACTATGTAGTCCAAACAAATATTTTTTATTCCCAACACTTCTTCCAAACATCTTTCTGCTGGCCCAGATTATACATGTCTTGAGTTTACACGATAATGGTGTTCAAGGGCTATTTGTTTGCCCAGCATACTTCTTAGAATACCAGAAAATGGCTCTGTGTGCTAGAAGCAGTTCAGAAGAGATGGAGTTTGAGCTTGGGACCTTGGTTTGAGTCTCTGCCAGGATTTCATGTGTGTGGAGTTTGCATGTTCTCCCCGTGTCTTTGCGTGGATTTCTTCGGATGCTCTGGTTTCCCCTCATAGTTCAAAAACAAGCTGAAGCTGATCAGAGTACTAAATTGCCCATAGGCGTGCATGTGTGAGTGAAGGGTTTGTGAGTGTGCCCTGCAATGGATTGGAAACCCATCCTGGATTGTCCCCTGCCTTGCGCCCATAGGCTCCGGACCCCGCCCATAGCCCTGAATAGGACAAGCGGTTTCAGAAAATGGATGGAAGGAATATCTCTTTTCAATCTGTAAGAGAATTACTTTTGACAAAACCCAGCAATGACTGAGTATGTTACTTCTGTTTTTTTTCTTCTTTTCTTCATTCACTGGCAGCCCATGAAAATCTGATTTCAAAAAACTGCTTTCACATGATAAAATTGATTTTCATCAAACCTACAAGGGGTGGAATCCTTGTCACCCTATCTCACCTTCAACTGGAAAGTAATTGGCTTGTCTAACTGAAGGTGCCTGATTCATGAAATGCAATGCACTGGGTCCATTTTGGCAAGCAGGCATAACAGCAGTACATGCCTTTGGTGTTTGAGGAGGGGAATGAGAAACATATTAATCAAAAAAGTGCCATTTACTTAGGGCTAGGGTTGAAAAATATTGCCAAATTTCATGCAAATTTATCACTCATTAGTGGTGTTGTTTCGATCATTAGCCAAAGAGCAAACACTTGCTGCTTTCATAACATGCACCAGAGATTATTTTGCACAATCAAGCTGCTCTTAAAACAGTCTGCCATATTGAATAGTGCAGGTTAGTGCAGCTGTAATTTCTGTAATGTCCCCCTTTGCACTTCGGTAATGCATTTATATGTAGAGTGATGATCTTAATATGTTAACAATATATGCAGTTAATTCCTCTGAGGCAAGCACATCCCTTTATATAATTTATGCTGGATTGTAAATTGCACAGGGCAATGAATTAAAGTGGATGCTGAAAATCAGCTTAACAGTGGACAACTGAGGATCCTGACCCTAGGGCAAATCTTCATCATCTGTATGTATACTTGATTGCTTCCAGTTCTCACAACACTAAAACATATATTTACTCCAGTTTATGTTGTGAGTAATGATATAAGAGGTATGATTTATGTGAATTACAAACCTACAACATTTTATGCAAAATTCGATTTTCCAAGACCCATTTATTTAATATTTAATATAGCACTGTGTGGATTTATGAGAAGAAGCTCATAAGACACACATCAAATATTCTGACTGGTGAGAAGCACACCTCAAACAGAGCATGAGCAGTTACACATCTTGAAATATTGTAGTGTATGTAATAATAATAATAATAATAATAATAATAATAATAGTAATAATAATAATAATAATAAAGTTCCATTTATATAGTGCCTTATTGGTACAGGAGGAAGAGACAGCAGAGAAATGTTTAAGGAAAAGAAATGTCTTTAATTCAGATTTGAAGGAAGAGAAAGAAGAACGATCACAGAGTGCAGTCAAAAGTCTGAAATGTAAGAAAAGGTGTACGACAAAATGCAATGAATGAGTAAATGAATGCCAATAAAATTTCCATTATCTATGAAAAACCAAGTTCACTGGTGGATCTTTACAACATGCAGCATACAGTATGCGTAATAAAGAATAAATTCTAAAGTCAGGTTGTTGTGATTATACGACTGCAACCTCTTAACAGAGAACTACCAACACAACATTTCTGTCAACCCTGTCAAGTGGCGATATTCTTTTATTATTATTATTATTATTATTATTATTATATTTTAATGCAAGGTGGCACTGCCTTGATTTTACAGAATGTGATTTGATTACAGTCTAACAATATCCTCCTGTAGACACCTTTACTGTGTGGTTGGGACTGTACGTAGGAATTAATACAAAAATCTTGGCAGAAAAGTATATACGCTGTGGTTGATTTAATTACTGTAATTAATACTGCTAAATGAGCATACACCATATCCCTCAGGATGACTGCTGTTCCATGCATGCCCCGTTTCCCCACAGCATGTATACATGTGGCTGTTCTGCTTTGTTTTGTATTAAAACTGAGCACCAAGCTTGGGGCAATTCAGGAATGCATTCATCAATTCCCATCCAAATCAGGAAATGGAACTGCAGTTGGGACTGGGAAAAAAACTACGAGGAACAGAATTGGAATTGAATTCAAATTTCAGGGACATTTAAATTCCACATCCAGTTCCATTTTCTGATTTGGACTGGAATTGATAAATGCATTCCAGAATGGCCCCCGCCCTGCCTGACAATATGTACCAAGCCAATTCTGCAGCATCAGAGCTATGCCTTTTGGAGCCCTCATAACCCTTGTGATAGTTCAACTTCCTCATAATCTGAACCAGGGTGGAAGTAATATCTCAATATCTAGGAGTTCTGTCTTCTCATCTCAGCAAGACATTAGCTAAAAGAACACCTAAAAGACCTAAAAGTTTTACCATTTTGAAGATGAATGTTCTAAATGGGAGCAATTAAGGTTAAGTAACACATCTTGAGTACAAAAGCGGAGTTTCCTAATGGGTTCTTTGCAATAACACAATGCTTCTAATACATGCAATCTATTGAAGTGCTGAGTGCCACATCCTCAGAGTTTGTGGTCTACAAAGTGGAACCATGATCATTTCTGTCTTTGGCAAAATAGATGGAGTTACCTGCTGGCATACACAGTGTCACCTTCTGTATAAATGCAGACAACATCTCCTACTGCTGAGTCTGATCCTTACCCTGCTATTTTGAGCATCCACAACTTCACACCTCAAGCCTTGCATACAATTTGGCACAAGTGCTTGGTGCGCAGAGGACGCTCTCAGTGGAAATCGCACGCTAAAATTAAACATGAGCAGCAATCATAGAACACAAACAGTTTTTAATCATTTACTTCTAGTCTAGAGTAGGCACTCCTGAGTGCACACGCAGGTCTGTTTCCTTTTAGGGCATGTTGGCTAAAGCTAACTGAAGACCTCTTCGAATTAGTCCAGACTGTAAAAAGTATTCACCATCGTTTTTTTCCTGAATAAGACATGGTATAAGTGTTGTATGCATCGTGCTCACTTGGAGGCTCGTGTGCCATTCATGGCTGTTAATTTACAAAAAGAAAGCAGAATCCAAAACTGATTGTCATGAACACAGACACATCTAAAAGCATAATTGGGCAGACAATACAAAAATCACAAACCGGAGTACAGAGTCAAGAAAACCGGCATGGGTTGCTAACAAGCAGGCATTTCAATAGGGGAAAGGCTCAATATGGAGAAAAAACATGACAGTGGGGTATTGACTTGAGTTACAATTTAAATGGTTACTGTACATGATAAAAATGTTCCAGGTGGGTTCAATAAACATGTGAGAAGCATCAGTGCTGGGTAACTGGTAGATCTGAAGGCTAAATGATTGTTATTTGCACCACAGAAAGGTCTATTCCTTTTTCAATCTCTAGAAAACACAATTTAAAATAACCTAAAAACACCATACCAATGTCACCATAAAGCCCTAGACTTAGATGCTAAACTTACATGCCAGATTCCACAAAATCATTACAAGAAGAGATGCTGTCATCTGCATGTATTATTTTGGGAAAAGTTAAGGAAACTAAAGGAAGAGAAAACTATAAGCCCCTTGATATGTAAAAGCTGAATTAAGTTTGAAGGACACTGTCCATAATTACTACTAGTGCCTTGGTTGATTTAGCATCAAAGCTTTGAACAACATCAAGGATGACAATAGCCTTTATACACACACTTGTAATTTCCAGAGAAGCGTGTGTATAAGAAATAACAGCAAGCTAATGATACACTTTCCATGAGGACAGCCAAGGTAAAAACTGATGAAGGGACAAAACTGGCACCTTTAATGCTGATGGAATGGCCTGGATTGGGACATGTGACCTTTTGGAACTCATCAGTCATCTCTTGGGTGTCTCAGTTGGGTAGATAGCGAATGGCAAGAAAGGCAACATAGCTGGATGCTCCAGTCTAAAATTGTGCCTTATTTGCATTCTAAATAGTCGCACTTCCGCGTATTCAAATCGCATTCACATGGTAATCTGGTGAACAACGCAGCGGTGAAACACGATCCAGATACATCCCCATCAGCGCCATAAAAGGGGAGCGGGGGGGGGTAGAGCCAGGTGTAAATGGCTCATGCATACACATAAGAGCTCCTAAATATTCAATGGAAGGAGACCAGAAATAGTGACATGAGTTCGCTTTTTCTTATTTATTTATCCAACTGAATGTTGAAACTACACCATTTAGTCATCTTCATGTAGCCAAGACTTTGGTGATCAGATATCTCGGATCAAAACAAACTGCCACCATTGCTTGCTATGTACTTTTATAATGTTTCTGCAGGTGTTCCAAACTGCATTTTGCAATGTCTATACTTTGATGTCAAATTACAAGCTTAACATAAATCTGACATATTTACAATATACATTAAAATAAAGATGAGTGTAGTGGCAAAACAAATATACACGAAATAATTTATTTACCATGAATTAAGTTTATAATATTTGAAGAAATATGTGATCATGCCCTAGTCAGTGAAAGTGTGTTTCCTACCCCTAGGCCCCAGAGGGTTAATTCCATTCTGTGGGGGTGAAGCTGAACTACAGAATTGCTCATGTGACAGTACTGAATGTTGATAAGCTGAGTCAATTTACTCTGCACACGTTCAGTCATGCACAGTCAAATACTCAGCACACAGTATTGTGAAAACTCGGAGCATAGAATACTGGTCCAAATTAAACTGAAAGTAACTTACAGATTACAAAAAAAAGCCATTAGTCTTGTGTATAGCAATAAACAGCTGCAGTGACAGTAAAGTCATGCTTTTCTAAGTGGGGATTGACAGGTAGGACTTTCAGCACCATGGAAAGCACAGCGAAGTCATTTTGCTGTATCCTGTACCTGATGACAGCACTGGCAAACATTTATGTAAATGAAAGTTTGTGCTTAAGAAAGGGAAAACAGTTCCTGAAAAGGAATTGTCATGACTAGTCACGCAGCAAAATAGTCATTGGATAGTTACCTTCATGCCGTCGTGTAAAGATCTCCAGACAAGCCTGTTTGACTGCACATATGCACCTGAATGTGCTAATCCATATGAGCCTAATATGGTGCCAAGAGCAGTCCACATTTTCTTTGGGGGGGG
>JAODKC010000107.1:29878230-29892102 GCA_026777985.1 Mormyrops attenuatus
CACCGCCCCCCCCCCCCCCCCCCCGGTGGACTTCTTTATTTTGAATTTCCATTGCAAAAAAAAGAGGAGAACACAAAAAAAGGAGAACACAAGCAAACAAACACAAAACAAAGAAAAACAACGAAAATTGTAATATCGATAATAATACAGAATTACGATTAACCACACATACAGTCACGTCGCATGCCGTTCAAAGAAGTATTTTATACTCCATATATTGAGTATAGAAATTAATTCTAACCTGAAGTCTCAAAATAATGTCAAAAATAATTTGTGCTTTTATCAGTTTTGCATAGCAGCTACAACATAAAAGTGTTTCACTCTACTGTGTCCACCAACAGACTCCTTTTCTTCTCGCTCTCAAAACAGAGATGAATGTTTAGGAAAAACAACCTATCTAAACCTAAAACTTGTTTGACAAATCGCTCTAAAAATAGAAGCCTGACATCCATTGAAAGTACACCTAATAACCAGAAAAATGCATTTTGAGTTATTGGTCTTCAATACAATGAAACAAATATTGCAAATTATATTTTTATCCTCTAGGCCATCTGGAAATTTTTAAAATGACATGAATGCAATAATGTTTCCTCGCCTTTCGCCTCCATCAGCTTCCCCATGACACATTCACTGAATGTTTTGATTTTAGCTGTGAATTCTGACGCTCACATTTTTTACCACCAAGGAGAAATCTATTAAATCTCTGCTCTCAAACAGTTTTCTCCATTATATATTATAAGCCCTTCTGCGCAATCAATTGATAGATCAATCAATCAGTCAACCAATCAATACGTGTGTCTGTCTGTCTTGTCTTTAAGTTCCAAAATGTTAAATTGTTTTTTAAAAGCACTATCAAAAAGAAACTGTATTCATTTTATTGGTAGGATGTCTTTATAGATTAATTTATTGACTTATCACCAACCAATACAATGACACAAAGAGTGACAGTATTTGTTGCCTACAGCTTTATGAGTATATCTTATGCCATTGTTGATAACTAAACTCCATCACATGTATAGAATAAAAATACTGAGCACAAATTTCAGAACCTCACCGTCATGAGATAAACATGTATTTGAATTTTCTGACCATAACTGTCATACCTAAGGTGTTGTTTCCACTAACCCAAGACCACACATCACAGTTTCGCAGCTCTCAGTTAGGAAGTGAGACTGGATCAGACATCTGGGACCAGGGACCAGAGAGACAGGGCACCAGACTGGACTGGGCACCCGGGACTGTGGACCAGGGAGACAGGGCACCAGACTGGAATGGGTACCCGGGACATGGGACCAGGGAGACAGGGCACCAGACTGGAATGCGCATGCAGGACTAGAAAGACAAGACACAAACCACCGACAAGACCAGGACAACTGGCTCTGCACAGTTTGAAAAAAGTATTTTTTAAAGTATTTTCATGCTGACAAGATCAAGTGTTCTTTTAAATATTCTATGAGGTGTTGCTTCACTTTTCACGTGGTTTGTATTACAATTTGATCGCTTCCATTTCTTTGCCATGTACACTGTGTCTGAAAAGTTCAAAAAATATCTGTCAAGTACATTTATACTTCTGTGTTGAACCTACACTGTGACCATCACAAGTGGCCTTTATACTTTATACCTTTGTGTGCTGGTGTGTCTGTCACTGAGCAATTACACGGCCAAAACGATAGGTAATATATAGTTTTGTATGTTGCATTTATTGTCTTCCCACCCTGCAATATATTCAATTGTTGAATTATGTAAACAGAAAAAAAACAAACATTTAACAAAGTATCCATTTATCAAGTCCTGGGCCCTAGTCACAAAGTATTTTATCTTACCACTAAGAGTACTCCTAAAATGTACTAAAAGTTTTTAACTGAGAGTTTTTTTCCTAAAACATATTCACAATGTGGCTGTGAGTGACTTTGAGTTAGGAAAGAGCCAACTCCTAAGCTAAGAGTAAGACTCCGTCACTATTGCTGACGTGAGTTCTCATGCACGGGATTGCCTGCAATAACCACGGGATTGGTTGATGAAAGGCCAATATGTGCTGGTGAAAATGTATGAGCAACATTCCATAAACACAAATACAGTGGAAACCGCTTATGGCAATCATGGTTATAGTGATCAACCGCTTATATCCAGATCAAAAAGCTTGGGACAGAACCATTCTTGAACAAATACTGTTTAAATTATTTGCTTGTAGTAATCGTTTATAATTCACTTATAGTAATCGTTTATAGTATTTTTTGGTCTTTTTAAACATGACAACAATGGGAAAGATTAAAACTACGGTATTTTTTTAACTATACTTTGATTGCCCTACTTTGCCTTGCAGTAACCTGTCTGCTTCTGGCTAGCTACCTGAGGCTAATGCTACGTGCACAGAAACATGATGGGAAAAAGAAAGTAATTTTCTCTCAATAACAAATACAGACTCATCAAAGCTTAGGACAAACTGCCAAAACCAAGCCAATGAGATGCAGCAGCTAAACTACAATAAGGTATATTTTATGTACAGTACTGTAATATACCATATTTAAATTATACATAGTTCAGTAACAGGTGCACTGTATTTTGAATGAGTCAATAAAATTCAGTACATAGTGACACTGTCCGTTTTATTCCCTTTTGTTCAGTAATAAATATACAAATGTAAATTAGATGGTAAGAAAAAGAAAAAAAATGGTTATAATGATTACTATAAGCGGTTTTCATTGTATATGATTGGGTTGTTTTGTTTTGTTGGAGATGTTATTGCATCCCTCACAAGCACCACAACAATCATTATTCCCTCCCAACTGAGGCGGTGTCCTTTAAGTAATTCAGCGTTCGTTTAATGTTTCTAAGACATTGCGACATGGATCGACAGCAGCCATTCCGTGACTGTGAGTTGGCCTTAGTAACATAGAGGAGTCCTCTTGACCACTTTTTAGTTCTCCCAGACATAGGTGCTACTTCTAGCGCTACGGGACTTTGTGAATTGCTCTTATTCAAAAAAATTAGGAGCCCTTTATTTAGGACTGACACGCCCATTATTTTTAAGAGTTTCTCCTAAATCCACAAGTTAGGAGCTACTTTGAGCCTAAGATGCTTTGTAAATATGGGTCCTGGGCCGGTATGCATCAAACTTCCTAAGAATGATCTTAAGAATGGTCGTACACTTTGACTAAAGAGTTAAAAAATTCTTAGCAAAAAGTAGGACCTATGAGCGTTGTATAAAGATGCTAAAAGTAACTTTCAGCAAAGTCTAAGCCCAATTCCTAAGTACTGACAGAACCTGCACTTAAGTGTCGTGAAATGAGGACTACAAATAAAATCCCGCACCAAATACTGACTTCAACCAATAGAGGAGCTGCATGGTGACATCAAACCATTAATGTAGGGCTTTATACAACATACCTTTCTGTGATCATACCTTTAATTGGTTGTACTAAAATCTACCGAGCACATCACCAATCAATTTCCACTAATAGATGCACATGTTGTATATATTATGGGTCAAATGCAAAAGTCATAGCAAGACAATGGATTCTAAAAGAAAACCAAACTGGACGACAAACGAAATGGTTCTCTTGGCGCAGTTGGTGCTTAAATGGAAGGAGGTAGTGTGAGGAAAGTTTGGCCCAATTGTTACAAGCAAGAACAAAAAAAAAAAGCTTGGAGGCTGTTGCAAGCTCCATAAATGCTGTGTCACCTCGGACAAGGCGCTCAGCAGAGAAATGTGAAAAAAGCTGGTATAATGTTTTATCTAACTCGCAAAAGGAAATCGCAACTTATAAAGCACGCATGCAGGCTACAGGTTTGTGTCATTACTTATATTGCTCACATGACCTTTGCTATAATAGATGATGATGATTATTATTATTATATTTTTCCCGTTTCTCTTGTTAACACACAGGGTCCTCCATGTGAACCTCTCTCTGAAATGGCAGAGATAGTAGAGGAGATATTGGGGGCGTCAAATGAGTCCATTTGCGGCATTGCATGTGCACAAGATCCTGCAATGCTAAAACTGAAAGAATTTCAAAGAAGATATGCAGTAAATGTGATGGCATGACTCATGATATAAATGAACAATGGCTACCTTTATTCGATGTGTAAATTAAACTGATTTGACACTTTTATTCCATTTGAATGAATTATTTATTCATTCTTTATATCACAGCATTACAGGCAATGTTGATGCCGATCCCGCTGGTGCATCATCCAAACAAACGGCCCAAGAGGCTGTTCACTGCCCCCCAGTTGAAAGTTCTAGTCGTAGGTTTGTGCATGCTGGATGTGACTTTGAAGATGACACAGAGTTTCTACAAAGAAAAAGACTCAAATTAGAAATAAGCTTGCTAGAAGTGCAAATGAATATTATGCTCTGAAACTCGCTAGATTAAAGAATGTTGCTCTAAATAAAAGCAATTTGTAAATAAAATTTCATATGGTGCATTATTCATACCCTCCTTTACATACCCTAAACAATCACTGGCAAAGCAGTCCCTTATTGATGCTCTCTATGAAGCAACCTGCATGTCATTTGTGGTATCACTAATACTGCAAAGTCATCGTTATCGTCATCATCACTGTCACCATCACCTGGCAGTGTAAGATTGTGAGTCTTGCAAATATTGCGCAGTATACCACACACTGTAATGACTCTACTTGCATGAAGAGGGGAAAGTCTAATTTCTCCGTGAAGGACATGGAATCACCTTTTCAGCTGTCCGATTCCTGTCTCGACCACAGCTCTTGTAGCCCTGTGTGCTCTATATTTCACAATTGTGATACAAGAAATAAAATGTTAGATATTTGTTATACATTTAGTGCATTTAATTTTATTGTTGGGCATGTCATGCTACACTTACCGGTTATGCGCACGAGTGCAGTTGATCGCTCCAACCACGCCTGGGAAGCCCGCGATCCCCATAAAAGCGGCTGGCTTCTGTTGTATGGTTTGGACGTCTGTTGGAAAGTCAATGAACTGTCTCACTATATACGGTGCTGTCAAGGCCATCAGAGTAGTATTTATGGCTCTGCTTACTGTAGACTGTGAGGGACCAAAATCATCACTGGAGCACTGCTGCATTTTTCCAGTTGCCAAAAACATAGCATCATTAGCACCTTCAGTTCAGCAGTAAGTGCATTGATACGTGACGTGGGAGATTGTATCCGGTTCCTAATTAGGTCGGTAAAAAAAGAATGCCCTCACAATAGAGCCTGTACCTTTTTATCAATTCATTATTGTCATACATCTGCGCTAAATCACGTCACTCTTAGAATTGTGACGCATTTAAGAATGAAATTTTACTCTGAGAACTTTTATGCATACCGGCCCAGGTTATATTTGTCCTGCTCCAACTTCCCATAGACAAATTTGGAAAAACTTCGAGCTACCACAGTCACTTTTTATGCATTATCTCTTCTAAAGATATCTTACTTTTTACTTTTTGTTAGTCTTGTAAAGTACGAATAAACTTATTGGAGGAATGTGAAACTGGCGCTAGTGTTTTGTAGACCTGTTGCTACAATGCCTAGGGTGGGTTATTTAATCCTAGATATAAATAATGTAATTTCGATTAACGATATAAGTACACCTGGGATGTACGTTTTCTTTGCTCCAATATTAATAATAATAATACTAATACTTTACTGTATCCATTTCCTTTCTGTGTTGCCACATACTGTAATGCTGCTGCTTAATTTTTGGGGCAATTTATCTCAATATTAAATTAGCAGCAGATATTCGTCCATTTAGTGTTTCTGTGAAATAGTAATAAGATCCATCAAATACTTTTTGGTTTATTACAAGCACAAGGTCAAAGGTCATCTGAAGTAACCCTTCCCTTTTCTGCCACAAATAACTCTTGCCTCAGTTTTGGGCGATTTACATAAAAGTTTTACTGAGTTAATTTTTGAGTTGTCGCATTAGCGGGATCAAGTGTCAAAACACGCCCTTTCCTTTGATATCACTGTGTAGCACTGATTCAGTTTGTGCTTGCAAAGTTTGAAAAAGATCTATCAAATCATTTTTTGAGTTATCTCATCGACGAGATAATGTCTGCTGCAGTGGTGGCAGAAAGGACCATATTTATCCCCTATCCGGGAAATATAATAATATAATTCTCTTGGGAAAATTAACAAAAACTGGGCATTTACTTTGATTATTGTAAAAATAAAAGCTATACTTGAGTTAATTCACTCAATTCATTCAATAGATGCAGTGTAAGGATTTGTTGGTGCTAAATGTGTACACAAAGTGAATAAAGTCACATACAGTATATTGACAATATTAGCAGTTGAGATATAATCTCCAAATGTCCCAGCATCTGTGCTGCAAGTTTTATGACCCCATTTAATGAAGGGCTTCCATTGGACTTAAATAACAGCATATAAAGTCCTGGTAGAGCAGTTCAGATGCTTACTAAAATGGTTTGGAGGAAAAATGCTGGCTGATGTTCCATTCATCATCTTTGCCAAAAAAAAGGCAATCTCTAAAAACATATTCAAAGCAAAATAGCCCTCCACAACTGGTAATTGAGTTGAAAATTATAAATGCATATAGTTATGTACACTGTTTTTGATAAACAATTGTTTAGCCCCTCAAGGCTGTGTGTGTTTTAGTTTGTATATGATATTCTTTTCTAATACACATCTGACACCTTTTTATTGATGATGTTCATAAGTCAAATTGTTTAACTGGCTTTTAAATGTGTGCTTTACAAATGAAAGATGGATTTGTATGTTTTATAAAAGTTACAACATTTTGAGAGACAAATGCTGGTTGTAGAACATTCACACTGCACATCTTTCAAATCCTTGGTGACAGGAGCGAAGTCTTTGGTGCATCAGGCCACAGTGGGCACATGTAGCAGAAGCCCCTGGTCCTCTCCGCACTTCACCTTCACAGCCCACCTAAACTAGTTCTCTGAAAGTCACTGTACTGCATTACAGCTGCCTTATCCTCTATTCCAGCCCAGATCCTGCTGCTCTGATCTTCTTGTCACAGGCTAAGCAAAGGTTTACTCTAGCTCATCATGGGCGAAACGCAAAATGTGGGGCCAAGTCCTTTGGAGGCCTCTGCTGTCAGCATTCCGAGTTTTACACCATGGCTGTGTCTGACAGATCCAGGTCTAATTGCTGGGCCACTATCTCAGCCTTCCAGAAGGGCTGTGTAACTACAGTCAGCAGTCCACTGCTGTCATGTGCATTTCCTGCAGACACTGAGCCATGATGATGGAATTCCAGACACCACCCTTACATATAAGAGCCCACCTCTCTACTAAATTTAAATCCAGCAATGGTGAATGAACAATGTGTGTGTATGGATTTGGACATTTACTATAACACTTTCACACAATCTTCCTATTTTCTAATTTTATATTTTTATTGTTTGGAAATGAGGTTTAAGAGTAATATTTAATTCAATTCAATTTTATTTGCATAGCGCATTTTCACAACATGACATTGTCTCAAACGCTTTACATTATCCTACCCAAAGGCCCCAGTGAGCAAGCCAGAGGTGACAGTGGCAAGGAAAAACTCCCAAGTAGGATAAAACCTTCGGAGGAACCAGACTCAAAGGGGGAGCCTATCCTCCAGGGGGTGGCAGAGGAAGTCAAATGAACAGGATGACAAAATCCTCATTTACACAATCCAAATTTTAACATTTGAGTCTTAGAGTTTTGAGCGGAGAGCAGGCTAGTGACAGCATTTCTACTTATGGCATTGGTGGTACAACAGCAAAGGCAGACAGGAGAGACGTCAGAGGCAGAAGGGCAGGCAGGCCGGAAGGACATCAGAGGCAGAAGGGCGGGCATGCCGGAAGTACGTCAGAGGCAGAAGGGCGGGCAGGCCGGAAGTACATCAGAGGCAGAAGGGCGGGCAGGCCGGAAGTACATCAGAGGCAGACGGGCGAGCAGGTCGGAAGGACATCAGAGGCAGGAGGGTGGGCAGGCCGGAAGGACATCAGAGGCAAAAGGGCGGGCAGGCCGGAATTACGTCAGAGGCAGAAGGGCGGGCAGGCTGGAAGGACGTCACAACCAGTAGGCTATCTTGCATTTTTTCACGCTCCAGACAGCATAGCCCAGGAGGAGTAGGAGAAATAAGATGTGAATTTAGCCAAAGTAGGGGAGACCAGGGGCAGTGCAAACAGGTGAGTGCGATATGTAAGCTCCGGCAGATATGGCTATGGCCATAAGTAGGAGGGAGAGGCAGGTGGGAACACAAGCATGGGGAGTCCCTGAAATGTCAGCACTCCAAATCCACAAGGGGGTGTAAAACTAGAGTCAGTGCACTGACAATTCAGTTCATCCACAGCCAATGGCACCGATCCCCACCCAGGTCTGCACTTCACACTACAGGTCTAACTGGGAGTGAGCAGATAGCGAGAGCTAGAACTGGAGTTCCTATAGGCTAGACTAACACGCCAAAGGTATAGATGTAAATAACATGTAAGTGTAACGGCTGCTGTTGAGCATTGGAAGAGGACGACTCACTGGCAGGTTTCCATCATTTACTGGCCCCTGCAGAAGACACCATAAATACATTTACACGGTGAAAGGCAAAGGGGAAACTATGAGGTCTCAGCAGCTGTATATTACAGATCGGTTCGCCATTTCACATGTGACGCCAAATGAACTCACTTGCAAAAGTCTTATAGGTTATCAAAACCAACAAAAATTATAATTTCGGGGCTCTTCTTTACCACTCTCACCTTCAGCAATTTACATATATAATAATTGAAAACGAGATAAAAGTCACATACACTGACTAATATTATAAAATGATAAATAAGTGATAAACAATTATTAGAAATAAAAGCAAATACCAAAATGTTTTTCCAACTCTGTTACAAAAGCAATCAAGTTGGAGTGACAAATTCCAACTGGATCATGAATAGTGCAGACGTTGTGTGACAAGGGATCTTATTAAGTGCAGAACAGAACACTCCTTACCCAGAACAGTACTAGCCATGACAGCGTTCAGCTTGGTGATCATGATTTTGCAGATGACCCCAGGAGGACAAAATTAATGTGATTTACTGCCGACAGCAAGGTAAAGTAAAGATACTGCATCAGATCTTCTCTTTCCATTGCCATGGCCCTGGACAATTAACAATAATAATAAACAACATGGACGCTCCAGCTGTGCTACTAGCAAGAAAGAGATGGAGAGAGGTGGAGGAGTGGGGGGGGGGGGTACAGGGCTTGTAAAGTGCAGTTAGTTATGGAGGGAGATTTGGTTTGCCTCTGTTTACTTATGTGTTTTGGAAATACTCTTGAGCTTCAACCTTATCCTGGGATGTGACATGTGTCCCCCCTACTGCATATGTCATGGATGTCATATCTAGATATGTCTGCTGATAAACCTTTCCATTGCCTGGATGTGAAAATGCAACACTGTAGACTTTGCTGACTCAACAAACACAGAATGCAATCCCTAATATACTCCCACTAACAATCTGATGAGAAAGAATGCTGAGACATTAACTGAGGGTGTGCTGGAGATATTATTTAATTTTTCATTGGAATATCTTTTTATTTGTAACCACTCTTAAATGATCTCTAAATCCACAGCATGAATTAAACAATAATTCTTAAATGGTCAAATACATTAAGTGTCATGTTTGATTTAACTAACCCATGTCTTCAGTGGATGGCCAATAAAATCATATGAGGAGAAGCGATACTGTAGGTACCAGACATTTTAGCACGAACCAAGATCAATATTTAGCGCAATACATTCTTTATGAGACACAGTATTGAGTGGCTAAGGTAAATAAAAAGGTAAATTGCGTATGACAGGGAAAAGATTGTGATAGCAAATTTGCAATGTGATCAGGGTTATTGATGCCCACTGAACCAAGAAGTAATTAATAAAAGTGATGAGAACAGGTACAGTAGCATTCAGAGGCAGATGGCAACATCTCCTGGAGGTCTGCAGGAAACAGTAGCACATTCTCAGGAAATGAAAGGTAGCCTTCTTCTCAGACAGTGCTGGGCCGCCAGGCTGACTCCTGATTATGATCTCCTGAATGCTATAGGATGGTCACAAGTTAAGTTATATTATTGGTGCAGCATTGATACATACCTTCAATAAAAGATAATGGAAATGACAACAAGATTTACCTCATTCATTCAGATGCACTTAGAATGATAGTGCCGGTGCCCTGTAAGGCTGTAGCAATCTTTCTGAATCCAATTACGATACACAATACTGCAAGTTAACGCAGTTGTTTAGCCTAAATGATCTAAAGCGTGAACAGGAGCCGAACATGCTGATAAAATCTTGCAATAAATGTTTTCTTCATGTCAATCTGCAATAAACTGCTCTTTGTAGGAAAATAACAATCCCTCCTGAAAACAACGTTGCCAAGGAAAAAAAAATGAAGAAAACCCTGCACTCAAAGTGCAGGCTGAAAGTGAAATGACTGTTCCCAATAGAGCTTCCCATTCAAAATTATTATATATTATTTTATGTGGTTTAACCTAAGCCAATTCCTATTTTGACATTATCTGTGTTGGGATGGCGACATTTACAGAGTTTATTTGACAATGGAAAATATGCACTCTATAAGGGAATAATATGAGGTGTGCATATTACGAATACTTGCTATGTCTATGACAGTAATGGCAATGTGTAATGGTTTATCATTATAATAGTCGTAATAAGAATTATTATTATCAGTAGCTGTAGTGTTATGATCATGGTATAACGATTTTCCATTTCCTTTACCCAAAATGACCTAGAATTTTATCCATTTACATAGCTGGACACTAGCCAGTAAAATTTAGGTTAAGTACCTTACTCAAGAGTATAGCAACAATGCCCCTCCTGGGAGTAGAACTGATAATGGCAGATAATGCGAACATATGCCTTTTTGCGGATCATTTTGCAAGCGGAAAAAAGGCCCATGAAGCCACAAACCGATCCATTGCATCCTAACACACTATTATCACCTCAGAAGAGAAGAAGCGTAGAAAGGTACCGGCTTCATCCAGGAGAGAAATCAGCAGAGGGCCTATTGTGACCAGCAACTGTCTCTGTAAATGTTTCAATGCTCAAAGCTGCTGTTCCTTTTTCTCTAGAGAAAAACTTAATAAAATTAATTATTTCAATAAAGTAGCTACTGGAACCTAGAATAATTTGCATAAACCATATTGGAAGGACAATCAGTGTGAAAAAATATTCTTTTTTGGTAACACTTTGCTTGAGGGGGCACAGATAATGTAGTATTAAGCTATTACTCATGTATTAATCAACCACAAACTAAGTATTAGTTACTTACTGATCTCATGTTCATTCATTATTAATGAATCGTGATGCATCTATTATCTCAGTAACTACTATATTTGTTTATGATTTGTACTTCCGTAGTAACTGAGTTGCTTGTAAGTATGTGCCCCCTCAAGTAAAGTGTTACCCTTTTTTGAATGATATACTGGTTAAATGGCCTTTATATATCAGATTCAGTGTGAATAAACTGATCTGAAATACAACTTTAGAAAGAGAAACAATGTTTCTGTTAGGAAAAAAACATGCACTGTTAGGAAAAAACATCAGTTTTTCTAGCAATGTTATGGATATTTGGAATGGAGTTACCTTCGGACGTTTCCAAGACCCCGCAGAGCTTCCTTTTTTAGATTCACCTTGGCCTTCTTTCACCTTCAAACACAACTTCAAACTGGAAAAGTCTGACAAATGTGTTTCAAAAAAGGGAAGCTCGTATTTGAACTGCCACACAAATAAATAGAACAGAAAAACTGGTTATTTCCTTTAGGATACGCAGACTTGCTAATGCTAAAATTTGTTTACCAAGGCAGAGGTCAGCAGCCCCTCCTCTAGTCTCCCTATGAAAAAAAGCTGCAAATTTCATGTTGATTTCTTATACAGGTAACTGCTCCCACAAATTCCACACACACACAAGATATAAAGGAGATGATGCAATGAAACCTTGCTAACCAGATTACAAACTCAGAAGGAGAACACTCATTAACTGGGGATTTTTGATTTACTACTTAGATGTGCAAGTAAATTATGCTGGGTGTCATTCCCTAGGCCTTAAAAATAGCAGCCTCTTGTGTGCTATTCTTAACATGCATCTCTGTGGGGAACTTAACCCCAGCTAAGCCCTTAACTGCATGCCAAAGTCTCTGTGTAAAGTACAAAAATCATCAATTTCTTCTTTTTGCATCTCAGCTATTTTAGAGATGTATGACTCAGCATTCATGTCTGAGAATTAAATCATATTTAGTGTGCTATATATTCCTCTTGGCCCATATTACACCCGTACAACTAATTGCAAATTAATTTCGACATGCATAGCTAGTTTGCGTCTGTCTAATGCACTACCTTTGTCTGCATTAAAAGTTAAATATGAGTGCATGCAAACTTCACTGCCCCATTATGTTTTGATAAGCTTGCCAGAGTTGAAAAAGAATGAGAGACACCATAGCTAAATGTCCACAAATGCGGAATCCACGAATCTCATCTTTGTCTCTCACACTTCATTTGCTTAATAATGTCTCACGCTGTGAAACATTTGGTACAAGAAGGTTTCATTACCAGGAAATAGGGTTTCTCTTGGGGGGGTGGGGGTCAACTTACTGAAGAATAGAGCCATGTGTGAAAGGCAGGTGTTGCCACAGAGACAAGGACAAAACAGCTGATTATGACGTAGCTGGCTGTTAAGATGAAGGTGATTCAATGGTCACACCTATTGCTGTAGGGCACTGTCAGGGTCTGGAAAGACACTAGACTCCTTAGGCTAAACATAGCTGCTGTATGGCAGTTGGCATATTCAATGACCTGATATCAAAAAAGATGGAGTCATGCTGTTTGTGTTCCACAAATAGACGTCGCAGAGGGCAGTTGACGCCATTTCTACTATATAAATTGATGGCAAAGAATTCATTTAAAATTAACCTCACATGCTGACGTTATGCAAGGTCAAATGTCACATTGCACTTCATAATTGTCATGGAAAACCATCAACAGATGACCTTTCACTCGCCAGCCTATTTTACTATAGCTAGTCTTGTCAGCCATATGAACTGCCATACTATTTCCTTTTTAGCAACAATTTTATGACCTTCAAGAATGGATTTAGGGGTCTGAGTGTTTCACATTTATATTCTACAAATCCAGTATTATGGAGGAAGTATCATATTGTCAGACTTCACGTAAACACTGTGATGTCTAGTTGTGGGAAGGGGCCCTTCACAAAACATAAACCAGACTTGTGTTTTGCCTCTTTAGAGACTACACCCTTAGACCTTGCTGTAGAGTAAGTACTTGTCCTGCTTCCCTGGCCATCTCCCTATCCTGATTTGCTATCATGTTTATTTCTTTCTCCCTAAAAGCATAATAGAGTCCACCATCCATCATCCCACGCCTGTGACATGCATACCCATTCGACAGAAGCAAATCTTGCAATGTTCATTCAATAAAACCAATTTAAAAGTGCAATTCAACAAAGTGCCCCACCGCCATCTTTGTGTTGAAAACCACAGCTGGAAGTGTAAATAGACTTGATTCTAATTGGCTCAAGCTCCTTTTGAAAAAGCAAAGCTTTAGGCTTCCAATAGAGTTAATGAGTTAAATGGACTCCTCACAATGAGTGTCCCAGAGACACAGAAATAATGTGCGGTCGCAGATCTGTCTTCATACATTTCCTTTGGTGTCCTTTGGTGCCAATCCAGTTCTCCTTGCTGTATCGCTATAAGAAACCCAGTTATTTACCTCTGTGGTGCATTCAATCTGCCCTCAGACCACAGCAGACTATGAATGCTTCACTGCCTCGTCGATGTCTGCTTCCTCACTGCCTCGTCGATGTCTGCTTCCTCACTGCCTCGTCGATGTCTGCTTCCTCACTGCCTCGTCGATGTCTGCTTC
>JAODKC010000107.1:29892202-29905737 GCA_026777985.1 Mormyrops attenuatus
CTCACTGCCTCGTCAGGCTGCCAATCACGTTCACACAGGGGAGACGGGAGGGGTATGGAAGCTAGTGCTGTTGGGGGGGGGGGGGGGGCATGGAATTGAGTGGTGTCAAAGGGTGGGGGTTCTTTGACTCATGGACCCTCAGATAATGCCTTTGACTCCAGGTGAAGAGCTCCAAGCTAGTTAAGGTGGGACTCCATTCACGGAGCAAGCCGTTGGCATCTGAAAATCACTATCAAGCCCTCTCTCTCCCAAGCGCTCACAAATGAAACACCCACTCCTGCATTATTTATCCACATGGGACACCTATCTGCAGAGCCTAGCCTTTGCACACACTGTAGCCAGTTCCCTACATGGTGCATTTCTTTCCAATCCTTGTGAGCTGGATTTCAATGAATTTGAGAGACGCACCCTCCCCCCCCACCACAAAGACAGTCCCACAAAGCTTCGGCTAGCACCGAGGATGAAGCCAGCACCATCAGCAAACGTTGGTATTTGGAGGTTTGTCCTTATAAAATCAAACCCCATTCATGACGCTGCCAGGAAGCCCCTGGACACTTTGGTGTAGGAATCCATTAACATCTCATTGAAAGGACACTATTCTTATTTATTTCAAAGATGTATTATATTAGTTATATTAAATTAGGTGTTTCTGACACTTTGGCAGTCAGACAAGTCAAATTAGCTTAGGCAGCCGAGACATCTCAATCAATTTCCATTCTCAATTACACTGCAACCAAAAATCCAAAAGCAGCACAATTAACTCTCCATTTAGAGTGGAATTAATATAATAATAATAATGATATGATCGTTCTTACAGTAAATAAATGTGTCCGATGTGCACATGCTTTGTTGAAAATTCTTGAAATTGATTAAACTGATTATAACACAAAAATGACAATGCACTGAGGCATTTCACACCCTCCACATTTACAGCTGAGAGAAAGTTTTGGGGTGAGAACACAGGGTCAGCCAGTGTCCAGTTGGGGTTAAAAGTCATGCTCGGTGGCCCAGCAGTGATATGACTCCAGCAGCCACAGGATTTGCGGACTTTCTGCCCTAAAAGTTTGCTGATCCTAGCGTGCGGCAAACTTTAACATTATATAAAGTTTATTCCCTTCCACATGCATAATTAGCTGTAAGACTAGTTAAACCAGAAAAAGGTTTTGTCCAGGCACATTTGCTCTTTCGTGGGAGGTGAATCAGAGGTGACATTACCAGTCTGGGCAGTGTCACATGTCATGCTGGGAGGCAAATGATCAGAAGTGTCACTAGTTACTGCAGGGAACAGTCTGTCCTGTTGTGTTCACCTTGTTATTTATTTGTTTGTTTGTTGTCCATTCATCCATCTTCCAGCTGCTTATCCTGTCGCAGGAGTTATTAACTTTTTTCTGTGTCCTTGGGCTTCAGACACATCCTCTGCTCTGTCAGTGCTTTGGGTATCAGTGGGCATAACTACATAGTGAGGTGTTCACAGGGAAACTGTGACTTTTATAGTGTCCAGTGTAGACATTGGGGTGTGCATGACCACATTTGTTTGCTCATATTATAGCCTGTCTGCAGAATAAAAACCATCTAGCCTGATGGAGAAAGGGTGGGTAGCAGAGTGGTCTACGCTCCCCGTGGGGCTCAGGTAGTACCTGGCATTGTCTGCAGCAAAGAATGTTTCTTTTTCTGCATATTATTATATTATCTACTTCATTAGAAATTATGCTTCTGCTAGTGATCTGAGGCCATGCGAGGGAAATTATGACCATCGCTAGGATGGTTGTGACAGTCCCGTCTGCTCTCAAACTTAAAAGGTGGCTTATTCTGGGATAATGTACCAGCTGATAGAGCCTTTACTGACATAAAATTATAATCTGAACTTCATAGAGAGGCACACTTCATTTGCACATATCAATTTAAAAGGTAACGTCTAAAGCATTTATTTTTGAAATGCGCTTACATTTCAAAAAGAAATGCTTTCATCCTTTTTGCAGTGAATATTTGAGTAGTGTCTAGAGTGAAATTTGACAAAACAGTGCTTATTAGAAAATATGCCTTTGTGAGGTTTCTTTTGGTTGCAGGCTTTGGTAGCAAACTATCTACAGTACAGTTCTTGCATGTACATTGTCCTGTTTCTCACTGCATGTACATTGCCCTGTTTCTCACTGCATGTACATTGTCCTGTTTCTCACTGTATATGCATCGTTTCTCAGTTTTGGCTATATAGAGACACACTTGAGCAGAACTTCTGACTCCATATATTTCTGTTTTCTCATTACTGAATCACAATACTAAGTAAGCAGGAAATGCAAGAGACAGGATAGGGGACATGCAGGACAGGACCACTGTCCGTCACAAGGCCAGATGCTAGTCACACATAACGGGCAATTTAGACATGCATGTTCTTGAACCGTGTAACAAAAGAACAGGACACACATGCACCGGAGGAGAACATGCAAATCCACAAACACCCAGCTGCGGGTGGGACTCAAACCCACAACCATGCTGTTTTGATCCACAGTGCTACCCTCTGAGACACCACAACTTCACACCTCAAAATAAATTTTCAAATGTGACACCCCCCCCCCCTAAAAAAATATGTATACACATATGCATACTTAAAACCAGTTGGACGCCTAAATACCATATCAGCAAGAGCATGGTTTTGGGAGTCACAGGCATCAGGGAAGATTGATTTTAAAGCTAATGTATGTTTTTGCACAATGGTTCTGGCAATTTTGAATATTTGGCTATGCAGACCTCCCTGTTGGTTACAGTGATGAGCAACTGTACCTCGAGGCGCAGCCTCTTGCCAAAGCTGGCGCTCATTTTCAGTCTGTACAATCCATAAACCACACAGATAGCTGCATTTCTGTTTATCCCATTGATTTAAAGGGAAAAAAAGCACAGCAGCTGTATATTTGGTGAATATTTAACCAAAGTATGCTGGTAATTTTAATGCTATTGAGTACATTATATGCTACATTAAGTACTCAACTGGATGGTATCAGTGAGTATTCTAGCTATACAAAATCTGTAAATCTGTGTAAGTAATTATTTTTAAACTATGCAGCTGGAGAGGAACATTTCTTACTGATACTCTTAGAAACCCATGTGGTCTGTTTTCTTGGACAAACTATTTAAATTTGCAAGAATAATCACTTATGATCCCTATTCAAAGCTACTCAATGTTTTTCTTTTAAAAAAAAAAAAAAACAATACTCATCTATAGCACACAAATTCAACTTTTTATGCATGTACATATATGCATCTAATTTCAAACATATATTGAATGATAAACAGGATAAATCCAACTGTGCTGGGCAGTAGGTTAATGATTAATGTTAAAAAGACAGAACAGTTATGCATGATATGTGAAGAATTCTAAGTGCCTTTAGAAGCATTGAATAAGGAGCGGGGAAATTAAATTAGCGTACTACCTATACATTCAAAGCAAAATGGTAAAGAGAATCCTTTAAGTTCTATATGCTATTTTCATTTTTAATTAAATCTTTTAAGTTATTGTATTTATTCAGGGTTTTTTTTTTAGTAATACAAAAGGATGGCAAGCGTGTTTACGGCAGCCTCTCACATGATATCTTTGTATCTCCTGTCTCTCGTTTTTGTTTCACTCCACTCGCCAAGGGGACCAAGGGCATCAAAAAATTTGGTGCAGTTTTTCCAGACCATGGAGGGGAGGGATTGGCCCCTAACCCCTGCGATGTGGAAGCGTCGACTGTATTTTGATATCTTATTAGGTTACATTTTTGCATGTTTAACAATCTGTCATGACAACTTGATTTAAACATACACAAGTGATAAATGAGGTTATACTTAAAAGCAGTTTCCATTTCCATCAGTCAATGTCATGTATCTTTCAGTGAACGCAGATTTTGACATATTCCTCTAAAATAACCTTGTGACCCTAGTGTACTTGGTGCCCTGCCCTGGCTGAGGATGAGAGGGCTGCGCTGGGAGTTTGCAGTGATGGGGTCCCACTCTCTTCTATACCACATCCACAGCAATCCCAAAAGTTCTGATAACACTATAAAGGCAAATGGCCAAAAATAGCCTGCCCATACATTCATGCGCATACAGTGTTATGAAATTTAATGTCACAGCAGGAAGACATTCTGCCTTGCATGGGCACTGCATTCACAGCATAGGAAAAGCGTAGGCAGTTCAGCACTGGTTCCTCGTTAATGAAAATAGGCAGCCTTGCCTTATGACTGCCTGAGTTGTCGATGTGAAGCACAAAGCATTTTTATAGGTTGTTCAAGCTCACACTGTTTACACCATTTACCAGTGATATGAAAACAAAACAGCCACTGTACGCTCTTAAGCAGTGAGGGTGTGAAATTTCAACTGGATATCACTGGCATTCTGATGGATAAAACTTACTTTTTCTCTCCACCTTTCTTAAATATTGTAAGCCGAAGCTGGAAAAATTTCTCATAAAGAAATAATTTGACGAATAGAAACCGATAATGATATCTGGACAATGCTGCTGGATGAATGAGAGGTTAATGGGGAAGAAGGCACCGCCAAATGTCGGGGTGGAAGGATGAAAATATAGCATTGCCATAATCACACTCTGTACCTGCCCTCATTTACGCATGCACTGCATATTTACAGGAGGTGAAGAGCGGAAATTAAAAACAAAAGCCAATCAAGGCTATATGTTAATAATGGTCCTCTGAACTGTGTCTGTCATCTCTCATAAAGAGATATTAATGTTATCTGACAAACGGGTCATTCTTCATTTGGAGTGGGAATTGAGGTGGATATATTTTTAAAAATCGATTTCATTAATCAAAAAAATAAACTCATGTCAGAACACATCCTGTTATCATGCATGCAAAATTATGATTCTAATTCTAAATATATTTTGATAACACTTTACTTAAAGCAGTTATTATTCTGCATTATACATCCCTTCATAATGCATTATAATGCATTCATAAAGTATTATAAGTATGCTATTACTATTAATAAAAAGGCATCACATTATAGCCATGTGTATAATGCAATATAAATGCTCTCTTTAGGTCTCATTTATAATACATTATAAATACCTTCATAATGCAGGACAAAACATCCTAAATTCTAATACTGATCATTATAATGCATTATAAAGGTGTGTATAGTGCATTATAGGTGAGAGCTTCATAAAGAATTCATAATGCACAAGAAACATGGCTATGATTTGTTACGCCTTTTTTGTAAATATTTATAGCTGTGTTTATAATACTTTATGAATGCATTGTATTGCATTATGAAGGTATCTTTAATGCTTTATAAAAGAGGGCTTCATAGAAAGTATTATCACATCATGAGGTGTTCATTCCAGCAAAAATTTGTTTATTTTCAATTTATGTTTCAGTGTGTCTGTTGAAAGAATTCCTTATGAATAATCATGCTACCAATGATCCTTTATAGCCACACATTGCAAAAGACATACAAAACCATAGCCACTGTTACACATTTTTAAGGCATCATCATATCACCCTTTGCCAAAACGAATATGTTCTTGAAGGAAAGGCATGCAATTCGAGCAAACTGAGATTAAAGAAACTGTAAAAAAAACTCATTATTCCAACAGTTCATGTAAGATACTCTTAATAAAGACAGTATTTATTTAAAAAGAACATATATCTTGTCATAACAGAAGTATAACACCAGTGATGAAACAAGCAATTTTATTTTGTTGTACAAAATTTCAAAATTAACAATTAAATCTAATTTACATATCAATTAGTCCTTTTAATTCTTCTAATTTATGGCATTAACATTAATAACTGATGTCACAGACATGGTGTTACACCAGTGACTGTGGCACCAGTGACGTTCTGATTATTTTTTTTTACATGGGTGCCCCATGGGGATAAGGTGACCTTGTGGAACTATTAGTAATCACTGACATAAAGGATATGCAGGATTATTTTGGCAAAATTTCAATTACCCAGCAGTGCATAACATCAGTGACACGCAGAAGTTATGTGCTGCCTGAGAAACAAAATTATCAACAAATTTATCGAATAAAATGAGCGAGTGTGGACCACCTTTCTCTTCTCAATCCTTTAGATGCTTCCTCTATAATGACCCATGACAGCTTCATTGAGTATAAACTATTATGTTAAAATGTAGCAGTGACCAAAATCTCTGTGACAAATGCATTTTTTTCCCTTCAGACCAGGCCACGTTCTTCCGTTGCTCCATGGTTCAGTTCTGACACTCATGTGCCCATTGTAAGTGCTTTCAGTGGTGGACAGCGGTAAGCAGGGGCACTCAGACCTGTCTGTGGCTACGCAGCCCCATAGACAGCAAGCTGTGATGAACTAACAGCATTTTATCTTAACCAGCATTAACTTTTCTAGCAATTTGGGCTACAGTAGCTCTCCTATAGGATTGGAGCAGATGGGCTAGCCTTCACTCTTTGGGCTATAGTAGCTCTCCTGTGAGATCGTAGCAGATGGGCTAGCCTTCACTCATTGGGCTAGAGTAGCTCTCCTGTGGGATTGTAGCAGATGGACTAGCCTTCACTCATTGGGCTACAGTAGCTCTCCTGTGGCATCGGCGCAGATGGGCTAGCCTTCACTCATTGGGCTATTGTAGCTCTCCTGTGGGATTGTAGCAGATGGGCTAGCCTTCACTCATTGGGCTAGAGTAGCTCTCCTGTGGCATCGGTGCAGATGGGCTAGCCTTCACTCATTGGGCTATTGTAGCTCTCCTGTGGGATTGTAGCAGATGGGCTAGCCTTCACTCATTGGGCTACAGTAGCTCTCCTGTGGCATCGGCGCAGATGGGCTAGCCTTCACTCATTAGGCTATATTAGCTCTCCTGTGAGATCATAGCAGATGGGCTCGCCTTCACTCATTGGGCTATAGTAGCTCTCCTGTGGGATCGGCGCAGATGGCCTAGCCTTCACTCATCATAAATGAGCCTTGCATGAATGAGCCTCGGGCACCCATGACCCCGTTGCCGTCACCAGTTACGTTTTTCTTTGGGCTACTTTTGGTTGGTACTGACTACCAAGACTTGCTGTTTGGGAGATGCTCTGACCCAGTCATTTAGCCATCATTGTTTGGCCCTCGCCAAAGTCGCTCAGATCCTTATGCTTGCTTCATTTCTCGTGCTTCCAACACATCAACTTCAAGAACTGACTGTTCACTTGCATAACGAATAAAGGCACCCTTGACAGGTGCGATTGTAATGAGATAATCAGTGTTATTCAATTCACCTGTCAGTGGTTTTGATTTTATAGGTGATCAGTGTATTTATTGTTTCAAATGTCTGATAATGAAGTTTAAGTCTTATGAGGTTTTATCAGATGAGCAGTGACAATATTTGACACAAGCTTTTGGTTTGACATAGGCTTTTGGGTTACTACTATTTCAAGTAGTAAGATTTTGATTGCCGTGTATTTACAGATATTATTGGTGAGAGGGGGAAAAAAATCTGAAAAAAACATAATTTTTCAGACCTTTCAACTTCATATCCCCCTCTGGCAGCAATTATAGATGCTGGTCTTTCTGGATAATTGTGCTGGTGCTATTTTTGTCACCCCTCCCTGGCAGATTTCCGTGAACTTCCTAAAGGTTTTTGAAGATCTGGTCTCAGGATTTGCAGTTTCTATGGATTGAAGTCAGAACTTCCACCTTTCATTCTACATATATGTGTGTGTGCGAGTGTGTGTGTGTATATGTGTAGGTTTGTTTATCACATCTTTCCCCTGATTTTGGAAGGCAAATCTGTGCATTTCACCTCCTGCACATTACATGCAATGCCACACCAGAGCAGAACTTCTGGAATGTGTATCTGATGTGTAGCACTTACATCTGTACCTCAGTAGGTGCCCAGCCAATACCAGGTATCACTGTACGGCAATGTAAGGGAGTGGCCTGATGCATCTAATGGAGGATAAACCAATCAGACCTCAAACTAATTAGGCACAACAATGATCAAAGCCTGTTCATTCCCCTGCTGTACATCCTATGTGTTGTTGGCAAAGCCTCTTTTAAAGCTCCCACAAAGAGGTTTTGGGTGTTTGTTATTGATCAGTATGATTTCAGCTTCTGCATTACCACTACAGTATAATACTGTTTCTCTCCATAGATCAGGTTATACAGCCTTATGCAGCCAAAGGGAATTGTGTTTTAAACTTTTTTTCAGCAAGTGTATATATGCTCCAAAAATGTTCTAACATTAGAGTACATACAAACTAGAAAGGGGGGCTGTCAGAACTATAGCACTGCATTCCCCAGACAGCCCCTTCACCTGCTCCGCCCATCTAATCCCTACTCCTCCCACGCTCACAAACCTGTACAATCTGGTACAATACTGCATGGATCAACTGGAGAAGTGAAAGCCAATTAATGTGCCTTTACCTCAGTGTATGTATCAGTGCATCCCTAGTTGTTATGTATAAAAAGTCCCAAAACAAACACTTTGATCCATATAAGTGGTTGATCACTTAAACCATGATCACTATAAGCAGTTCACTGTACAATTAAATCTTGGCTCCTTCACTTAAAGTATACCAATTCCTTGCCCACAAAACAACAAGGAATATTGGTGAACAAGTGACCTTATCTTGTCTGATGGATGAACTTGTGTTTTGGTTAAATGTGATTAATCGCTCTCATACTAGACACAGTCAAGCACACACACACACACATACACACACACAAATGTACACAGTTGAGAACAAAGCTTGGGATCCGAGTACACGGTGCAGCCATTTATCCAGGGACCCCGGAGCACTTTGTGTGTGCACAGATCTGTGCATGTTCTTTCATCTGCAACCACTGATTAGACAGGACTAGACTGAGGCTAAGTAATCCAATTAAATTCCTCACATTAAATTTAGCTGAGCTGGGGATTATCCAAAATAAATGTCAAATGAAAATACCTAAAGAAAATTTTATTACAAGCCTACCTTACACACTCTCCCCACCTCTCCAAAAACATGAAAATAAATAAATAATCCAGGGAATGCAATTAATTGATATAATTAGTGAATTAACTTCATGGGATACTGATTACCCAAACAAAGTGTACTGGTGGGCATGTTCAACAAATAAATGGACATATTGGATGGTAACTGCAAATTCTGAGGTGCCTCAGGGAGAGGTTTTGAAATGGCTGATCTGACATACTTCTACAGGCATAAAAGTATAGTTTTACATCACAAACACAATTTAAACAATTTCCTTTATTTGCCTGCCTAATAATTCTGCACATTACTGTACATCCAAATCAAGCAGTTGGGCAGAGAATTAATTGCTGAAGGATACCACTGTGAGGCCAGTGACAAAGACAGAAGTACCAAAGAAAAACAGCATCAAAATATATTGGGACCAATTCAAACAAAACTAGTCTGCGCTGGTAGCTGTTCCAAATAAGGAGCTTTCAGAATATTTCATGTTTGGAGACTAAGAAGAGAATCTGAAAAAGTAAAGGACAAAAGGCACAATGAAAAGGAATTCATGATTCTAAAGAACACAATTCAAAGCAATTCATCCAGTGGCTATTTTACAAAATGGGTGCAGTTACATATTTATACTGTGGATCACACAATGAATGAACCAGCATTAGGGAACAGAAGCAAGAAAGTTAAACTGGGAACAACGGTGTGAATCTACTCTGCTTTATACCATATTTTAGGGACTTAAACTGAAAATACTGTGCTCTCTTCTTAGTGGTACAGATTGTTAGCTGAATACCGCCTTCAGTTTTTTTTAAATACTTATCCCACTTATCTCCACTTGAAATACTGTAAAATTTAGTTTGGAGCCTACAGATGGAATTGATTCAAAATAACAGGGTTAGACTGGTGACTGGTAAATTTGAAATTAAGTTTTTCCTGAAGGCCATAAGCTGCTTTGTGGACACATAAAAGCACGTTAACAATCATTGTGTTAATACTGTGCTAACGGGCATGTATTTAGTGGTAAAGGCATTCAAATTATTAATGCTGATGGAAATAATTCTAATACTGAAGAGGCCGAAGGCTGAAATGCACACTTTTGGTCATTTTGCTTGTCGTCATTTTACAGATTGCAAAGGTCCACAACTAATTTATTTGCCATTTTGCAATTTAAAAATTTAATCTATTGATTAAGAAATGAAAGTAAAAATGGTGAAACCAAATTAACATGCATTGTTTAAAAGAAACTGCAATGTTTTTAACTTATTTGCCTTAAAATACGTAAGATTTTTTTAAAAATAAGCTTGCTCGGTTGTACATTCCACCAGAAAATAGAATCTAGTACATGCCATGCTAATGTTGATATTAGGAACATGCATGCTGGGCTGATGTAGCACTTCTAGCCCGGTAGAACACATGATGCACCTGGAAGGTGGACTGGGAGGATGCTGAGACAGAATAAGAGAAAGACAGAATGATCACAGCAAGCGAAAAAGGAAAATGAGACAGACAGAGCTAGTGAGGCAGAGGAGAAGCAGACCTCTCCAGATGCTACGGTATGATATCAAGACCAACCTTGCAGGACGACATCAAACACCAGCTTGTTTTTATCGACCCAGCAGAGAGTATTTCTCAGCTACCTGCATCGCGCTGTGGTGGCTGGAATGGATCAGCACTGACCAGCTAACAATACCAATTTCCAATGAATGCTGTTTTTTTTTTTTTACAATCAAAGCAATGCAGAAATCGCTGGTGATTTGTACACGTCTACAAAAATACCTTCAAGGTCAGATGCGTGATCCACAGGTGTGCTCCCCACCAAGCTGATTGCTTTATTTACACAACACTGACAATAAAGCACATCATGGGAGAGGAAACACAAGGGAACATCACAGTAGGAAACTGAGGATGAGTCCTTCCTTGCGATTATGAAGGCGGTGCTTACAAGGTCGCCTGTGACAGTCTGGCTGATTTAAACAGCTCTACCGGTGCCAGAACAAGGCCAGCCGGGTTTCACACCTGCAAGGCTCCTCAGTACAACTGAGCTTGGAGAGACCACTTTTACTGTACTGTGCACAGGAATACAATTAATTAAATCCACCACTTGGTTGTGCTTCAGCCCTCTTAAATATGACAGGACATGTAGATGATGTGGTAGGTTCTGCTAAAGCCATCTCATTATACTGTGGGCAGGCAAGTATAAGTGTTTTATTAAGCATGACATGGCACATTTAAAAATAATATAAAATGCATAAATCCAAATGGTATGCTCTTGACCTTTAACTGACAATAAACTATTATGCAGTATGATTGCAGAGCCTCCTGCAGTGCAGAGGCATTTTGGATTCTGACATGATTAGTGACACCTAATTTTTATGGGAATTATTGACAAATGCGATTTTCACTGGCTAATAAAATAATAGGTTCAGGAAGGTCCTGAGAGGAACCATTCAGAAGCAGTACTCAGCTGCCACTGGTACTTTTCCATAAAAACAAATGGCAGATCTTTAAGGTAAGGCGTCCCTGTGCTCCATACATAATCACAGACCTTCAATCCCCCCACAGCTTTTGGCTGCAAAGGCTGTTGAAACCTCCTAGACTCCTGAAGCTGCTGGTGGAGACCTCAGGACTTGGGCAAGCCACGCTGAACGTTCAGGCCTTCGGCGTTGCTCACTCCTGGAAGGGCAGGGGGGGGGGGGTTCAGTATCTCCATCTCTTGGACAACCATGGTTTTCATACTAAACAGCAGGCTCACACACAGAGGTGGGTAGTTGAGGTGCAGAGAGTAAAAATCCAGATCAAGATTTTGTTTCAACCAACCAGTTGAGTACTCTGTGACTGTGACTCTTTACACTCAACTGGTTGGTTGAGACAAAATCTTGGTCTGGACTTTTACTCTCTGGACCTGAATTACTCAACTATGTTTACACCCCTATACACCCCTGTATAGGGGTGTAACTATACACCCCTGAATTAGAAAAAAATCCCTAAGGATATGAATGTATCATAAAACCCCTAAATGAAGTTGCAGAAATGTACGATTAGAGAATCACTCTTCGAATGTGAACAGCTTTTTTTAACAGTGGACCGCAAGCGAGTGACTTTGGATTGAACATTGCGGAGGTTAAGTTCCCCACCCATTCATCATAATGATATGATTATTTGGGGGGGGGGGAGGGGTGTATTCGTTTGTTCTGATTATTGGGGGGGGGGGACACCCCATAATTTACGCCCATAGTGGAGCACTACCTTTTCTACTTACAGATACGAAAGCCATTGAGAGACCTTGATGGGTCCTTTACCATGCTGACAAAATATAATAGTCTTTTCAGGTTTTATAACTTACCCGGGTGGTAAATCGTTTAGAGTCTTCGGGAAAGGGTACAAAATAAAGTGCCCCACGTGGAACTTATTAGGAGTTAGAGCAGGAGTAAGCACTGAATTACAGAGTAAAAATATGAACAAAGGCCAGTCTGAAAGGCACATATCATTAGCAAGTGTAAATAGCACACACTAGTTAGTCATTCATAAGCTGTATAGACTCAGACAATGTTAAATATCAGAGGATGAAATACAAAGTACCCACTGAATTGCTTCTTACCAAGAATGTCACCACTGTAACCAATTTTGGTGCATGCTGATAGGAATGTCATTTAAGGATTAGCATACTCTTGAGAATGATATAGTTATGGCTCTGGGCAAATGCCAAGGTGATTCTGAGGTCTGAGCTGAGCTACTGCTGTTGTGCCAGTTTTCCTTTTTGTGGTGCTAATATAGCTTCCATACGCTTTAAGAGGAAAGCACGACCTCCGGCGTTTGTTTTCGCTTTAACCGGACATTACTTTGCAAAGAACCGACACGAAATAACTTTAATAATTTATTAAGGGGCATGTAACACCTTCAACAATTGGTGCTGTTTATGTATCTATATATTTGTTATTTCCATTTGAAATGCCTTAAAGCTACTGCAACATCCAAAACCGAAACTGAGTTAATACCCGCGGTGAAATTCACGTGTAGCAGAAAGTCGGGGGAAAGATCTGAAAGAAAGATTAAGCCGTTCACTGGTGGTGCGCGGACTACGTGAGGTACGCAAAAGCCAATTTTGTGATCAGAATAAATAAATGAATTTATTAACTATAAGAAAATTGCATGATCTGGAATTGCATCATTCTGTATAAATATGACTGAAATCCATTGCCGTCAATCTCATTCACTAGCACTAACTATAACGCGCCGCGATGTCGCGTTATATATTAACGCTAGACACACAAAAAATGATGAAATACCAAATACTTGCGGATAATTAATATAGCGTTGCTGCTAACGGCACAATACACACATTTGAGTGTTTACTTGTATTACGTATTAAAAATAACATTACTCCCAAGAATGTACAGCATGATGAAGTCTGCTGAATCTTACCTTAAAAGAAAATAGAGGTAAAAAGTCAAACATGCATATATATATTTTTTTCGCGGAATAACGGAGAGTTTTCCCGTGTCCTTTTTGAAATTCGCTCAGCCAAGTAGGTTAATTCTTCCCCAGTTTACAACGCACAAAGACCGCGCCGCTTTTACTACATTCAGGTGGTTTTGCCTTGACGTTTCTTATTATTCTT
>JAODKC010000107.1:29914166-29946313 GCA_026777985.1 Mormyrops attenuatus
CCCCCCCCCCCCCCCCCCCCCCCCCCCCCCGAGGGGTACTGCATCAAATTGTCAGAAATAATTAAGTGACAGGCAATTTGCATAATGTGGATGCACAGTCTTGACTGTTCACATGAGATTCCTATGCCTGAGGCAAAGTCAACTTTTTAAAACAAAGTCATTCTGCATCTTTTGTCCATCTATGGGGCTACAGTATATGGAGCTTGAGCTGTGTTGCGAACTGTTGTTCAGTACAAAAACAATATATTTCATCACCAACACCCATCACTGCATAATGCTCAACTAGCAGAATTCTAGGGTGCACTAGAACACATTTTAAGGGACGCGGTTAACTGTACTAAGGTGGTATTGTTGATTTTGGCAGTAAAAACCCAAGCTTTGAGTTTATCTCATTAAGTATCTCTTATTGACGAGATGAAAGCAATAAAGGAGCAGTAAGCATTCTAACTTGGAAAAAGAGGAGCTTTAAGAAACAATATTGCAATAAAGTTAATGAGATAAAACCTAGTGCGCATTGCGATTGTCTTTGTAGCACCAGGATGGCAAAAGAAGTAGATTATTGCTTGGTTACCTTTCTCACCTGGTTTGAATTATAGGGACTGACATGAAAGATTGTTCTGATCTTTGAATAAACAAGGAACTTCATTGGGGTAAGTTTCAGTTTAATTGGATCCAAACTGCGCCTTGATTACTGCTGAAACTTCAATACTAATGAAGACATCTTACGTGAAGACCTGCAGGTGGAATGTGTCACAGAATTAATTGTCCAATTTTTTTCATATTTAGATATTTAATTGTATTTATACTTTTAATTTGACTATTGACAATTGAAATGATTTTCTGCATGAAAAAATATTTGCATAAAAAAATCTAAGCAAATACTTCTGGGTATAATTTGGAATTTGTAAATCCAGTATTATGGAATATACAAGTGATATTTGGTTATCATATTTCACTTAACATTTTACATATTTGATACATTTCTTTTGTAAATCAGTATTTTTTTTACCTCAATTAAATTAGTTTTTCTGTTTCTGTCCCTGCCCACCCACTGTGCACTCAAGGAATTTAATAAAACTTCATTTATTAACTTGACAGTTTTTTCATTTGGCGGTCCTTGAGTACCATGGGCAAAACTCTGCAGGAAGCCAGCAGATGTCTGGGCAGGTGGCTCTGGAGAGGTGTATAAGAAGAGAATCATTGGGCTGGGGCAGGCAGTGTCCCAGGATAGGGGCCTTCCTCAAAGGTCAGATGATGACATCACACTGCCAGCCAGGGGATTTAAACCACCAACCTTCTGATCTCAGGCACTGAACCTCAACCCGCAGAGCCACACACAGTCCATTATGTTTTTTTTCTGGAACTCATATTTAATAGACTTCCACAAAAATCATGACTTATCCTTTAATACAACAGAGATAGCAAAAAGCAAATCTCCAAGCATTTTAGCTGTAAACAATGTACGTTTTAGTTTAAGGCTTTGTTGATTTAAAGCTTTATTTTTATATTTTTTGACAAAGTGTTATTGTGTAAACTCCTGATCAGGAAAAAGCCATGCTGCCTTGAATTTAATAATGAGAAAATGTTACGTTTCACACTGGAATCACAAAGTACACTTCATGAAATATTTATGACATCATTAAACAATCAGATTTGCACAGGATGCAAAATGTATTATCTGTTCATCTTTGGTTATTTTCAGAAGTGTTTCACACGAAACCTAGTGTAATAAATAAACTGAAGAAATAAATATCAATCATCATAATTATAAGTGGCCAAGAAAACTAAAGTTTAATTACCATTATCTTCCTACAAAAGGTGAGAGTTCACATTGCTCAGCAAAGGTGACAGATGAACCAAGCAGGAATATTTAGTTCTAAAATTTCTTTTTTAACCATAAAGCATTTTCTAGCACAGCTGGACTTTATGAATGGCTCTTCTTTTGCTATCCCCTGAGGAATATATCCTTGCATTTGATTGGTGCTCTGGCAGTTTAGCTTAGTTACTGTGCCAGTGGTTCCACAGTATGCATTTAAACAGCCAATCACTTTTAGGTGTTCTCCACATATCCAGAGTTCCGGTTTCATTATACCTGAATTGATGGGTCTGCCAGGTTCTGTATAGGAATAGGTAGTATGTTTGTGTTTATATTCGCTTATATCAACTTCTAACGCCATCATCCACTGGGCCTCTGTAGCCCTCTCCCCAAGGTCTGAAAAATCATAATATTTGGTCAGTCTCACCTTTTGCGTGATCCAGCTATGAGCTAGAAATAAACATGTAAAAATTGCTCTAATAAAAGTCAAGAAACAACCCTTAGAAAATGAGATTTTTTTCTGGAACAATATGGAAAATACTGTAGTGAGATGGTCTATTTAATACCTTGTTGGTAGGTTATGTGAATTTAAATCTGAAACATTAATAAAATGAGCATAGCATTGATCCGTTTGTTTAGGTTTTGTAACTTCTTATCTAATGTAGCATTTGCTAATCCAGAGCTTCTCCTGGTAAGCGAAAGTCAAGGAACATCTGCTCTTTATAAGATAGTGAGCCAGAGATTTAATACCAAAACTTTAAGAACTTTAAGAAGTTTGAAGTCACTTTGCACCATGAGCAATTGTTACCGGAATCTACCACTGGAGTCATACCACACGTCACATGGGTGAAAGGCACAGAAATATTACTATTTATGGGCTCCTTAAGAAGCTGGTTGCATCTTTTTTTTTTTTTAATTATGATTGTTCTCATAATATTCCAGTCAGGTCAAATCACACTGTCCATGCTGTGAAGTATAGAGTTTTGTGACTAAGATTCATACTCACAAATTTTATGTTTATATATTTATAAATTCAGCCTGAATATATGCCTGAAGACCATTGGGGATACTGTTATGTTGGATGTAGACTGTGAACTCAAACGTTTCAAACAAGTAAAATAACCTGTCCCGCGACCCACTGGGATAAGCGGTTTGGACGATGGATGGATGGATGGGAAATAACCTGTCAGAACTCAAAGAATTTGTATTTCATTGGGGTTCAATTACAGAGGAAGAACCATCAACGAAACTGACTCAGCAGCACAGATTATTTGGTTAATTTTGGGTATTTCTCTATTAAGCACTCAGATTTTAAACCTGAATTAAATTCTCAGCATCACACAGCTTGGGAATGTTTTGTTTGTGTTTTAAAAAATGCATTGTGGCCAGTACAGAAAAATGGTGCAGTCAGATGTGGACTCATTTTAGAATATTTATTATGGTTACTTGCAATCCATGCATGTGATTTTCAGAGCGGTAAACTCTCCAATAATTGGTTTGTGTTATATTATTTAGCTACAGGAGATTACAGGTAGTAATTAAATTGAATTTTGCAAAAATTTATTATAATACTACGCAGTATGTTTGCCCCATGAATGGTTTTGCAATAATACGTGTTCAGTTTTGTGTTTTACAGTATAGTCCAATAAAAGGATAATCATACATAAAAGTAAGACTTAGGGAATTTTTATAAATACCAACAACTGAACACATTAAGGTGAGAGTTTATTATTCAATGTTTATTGCCTCCAGTTAGAAAATGCTACAGCATCTTGAGAATGTCTCATTAAAATATGATTGAATGGCAATGCATCAGCTTGATAAACAATGTCTCATAGTTTCCTTTGACTAGTGTTAATTAGCGTTCTATTTTGTCAGTAAATGGAATTTTAAAATATATTATTAAATAAAAGAGAGATGAGACAGAGACTGACTTCTTCCCTAAACAAAGTTTCATCCTTCCGTTTTCTATGCCCGCTTGTTCCCTGCAGGATTGTTGGGCTCTGGAATATCCCAGGATGAGGTGCAATCCCATTGCGGGGAACACACATCATTCACACTTACAGACGACTGGCAAGTCCAGTTCAGCTTAGCATGTTTGTGTAATGTGTTTGAAAATTGGAGAGAACCCCATAACAAGACAGGGAGAGCATGCAGGCTCCACACACACGGAGCAAGGGCAAAGCGCCCTTGTACCACCCCAAAGTTTTTGTTTCAAGTATTTTTATTAGACATGCACAGCTTTTTTCGAGAAATGAATCTAAAATTATCAACTAGAAATACTACCACAATTGCCTGTGCTTTGCCTAAACACAGAAACATACTTCAAAACATTTTGTAAATGTATGGATTTACTGATTTTATTGTGTGTTTTGCTAGGCGTACAGTAATGATCTTTTTTCTAGCGCATGACCCATTTAAATCCAATTCTACTGAAAGTCTCCAATTTTAAAATTTAATTATGCATATTATGTGCACCTGGCAGCACAGTTGTGTTGTGGTTACCACTGTTGCTTCACACCTCTGGGACCAGGGTTCGAGTCTCTGCCAGGGCTCCATGTGTGTGGAGTTTCCATGTTCTTCCTGTGTCGTCATGGGGTTTCCTCAGGGCAATCCCATTTACCCCACAGTCCAAAAAACATGTCGGGATTAATTGGAGTTATGAAATTGCCCATAGGTGTGAGTGTGCCCTGCGATGGGTTGGTACTCCATCTTGGGTAGATCCCTGCTTTGCACCCATACCCTCTGGGATAGGCTCCGGACCGCCAGTGACCCTGAATAGGCCAAGCGGTTACAGAAATTAAATGGATGGATGTTATGTGCCGCTGAGCTGTCTTGCTAGTTCATTCATCCACCTCAGCTCTTCACCTGCTTCTGTATTCCGGTCCGTATACTCCATTTCAGATTTTTGCCTGTTCCTTTTGGTGTGTGTGTATGTTTGTTCCAGGGTGTAGGAAGTGATTGCCGTTTTCTGTTCAGTTATGTTTGGCTTTGTTTCTGTTAGTCAGGGAGTCAGGGAATTGTTTGTCTTTTGTTTCACCTTCATTTTCAGTTAGGAAAGCTAGATGGGAGGTTGTCACAGTTGGTCTGTGTTCGGTTTGTTATTTTGGCCGTGGGTCACTTCTGCAGTCCTGCACTGGTAGATCATTGTCCATTTGCTGTGTCCTGTTGCCGCTTCCCAAATAATCACTGCCTCTTACCATCTGCCTGTCTTGTGTTCCCCTTCTTTCTCCTCCCCATTTAATCTACACCAGTGTTTCACAGTCCAGTCCTTGAGAACCCACAGCTGGTCTATGTATTTGCTTCCTCCCAGCAAAAACGTGGACTGTCTGTGGGTCCCCAAGGACCGGATTGGGAAACACTGCACTACACTGTTCTGTTACAGCATATCACCTGGGTCGTAACAAGCATAAGGAATATCAAACAATATAAAATCTCAATTTTCCATGGAATACAATGTAGCGTAGCATAGCATAACAGTGTCTATGTATGAGGTGAAAAAATATTTCTTGGAAAACATAATTGGCCCTATGGATTTAATAACTACTGGCACAACCTTTAGCCCTAATGATGTCAAGAATGTTGTTTTTCATATATTTTTGCACAGTTCATTAATCGTACAGATTATTGGGGCTCTTTTCCCTTCACAGAACTGCTGCAAAACACTGATACTGATATTTTGGATGAGTTGCTCCAGCTATTTCAAATGGGTTAAAGTCAACATTTTGACACCAATTTTTTTTCACTTCAGTCACTCTTTTGTTCTTCTGCATTTTAGATCGTTGCTCTACATGATCTGTTTTGTGTTAAGCTGCAACCCATGAATGGATGCTCTGATTTGTCATATAAAATTTGCCGGTACATTTCAAAAAGTCACTATTCACTTCATGATTGCAGGCAGTATAGATTCTGAAGATTTAAAAATACCATGTGACAACTAATAACATGACACACATCTGATATTAACTTCTTTTTTTTATGATCACCTAGGAAGCAATACACTGCGTCTTCTCATGCACAGCACATTTGTTTTGTGTGAAAAGTATTACTTGTTTGGTAACCTGATCCAATGTCCCGCAGGTGTACCATTATACCTATCCGCTTGATGTCCTTTGTTACTTCCCAGGATGTTGTATGCCAGGGTTCCCCAGTTCCAGTACTGGAGGACCATTTTGCAGATTTCCCTCCTCAAAAAGACCTATTAAACCTGGCAAATAAGGTGTGTTTGAACAGGGAAATCTGCAAACTTTCTTGCAGATTGGCCCTCCACGAATGGAACTGAGGAAGCCTGTTATGCGCATTTCAACTTGACAGAGGCCAAAATTCTTTAGAAATGAGGTCTTTCCAGCCCCATGATCATCAGCTCCTTTTTATTGTGAATGGGGTATAGTTTACTTGCACAGGCCTGTGCTAACTTAGAAGATAAGTGTATTTCTAGGGTGCTAGTTCCTTAAACTCATACCTGATTGCGAATGAAACAGAATTGCTATAGGAATCAATATTTTCCTTAAAACTATAGCAATATTCATTTTTGTTAGTTTGGTAATACTTTACTTGAAGCACTCATGTATGATGCATTATAGATACCTGCATAATGCATTATAATGCTTTCATTAAATATTATAAACATGGCTGTAACTTTTAATTTTATGTATATATATATATATATATATATATTTAAAAAGGATAACATTTTGTAGCCATGATCATTACGCATTATGAATGTTCTATGAAGCTCTCATCCACAGGGCACTATAAACACCTTCATAATGCATTATAATGGCTTGTACTGACCGAAATACTCCAAAAACATTTCTACTGTATTTAGGTCAGGGGGCCAGGTCATGTGATGTGACACTATCACTGTTCTTTGTAGGTGGCTTGGCGTGTCCAAACTTTAGACTGGTACAGCATACGTGGCAATAATACATTTTTAATTTTTTTATTGCTTACAATTTCTGAAGTTCATATTTTATACTATTTCTGACAAAGGAACTGTTAGAATTAATGGAAAAAAAACTTATATTAACACGCCGGTAATCACCATGTTTAATGATTAGTTTCGCATAGTCTACCATAGCAATGATATAATACAAACTAATTTGGTAGTAATTTAAAGGGCCTTGTGAAGAGAATTTGCTTCGTGCCTTGAAAGAATATGAAAATTAACAGCTATACATATTCTTATTTGTGCATCACTTTTGAACAGCTAAATTTTGTCTGAGTGTTTCATTAAAAAAATAAAATAATTTGATTTTTCCAGGTAATTGAAAATTGAAATATGTCGAATATGTATGAATATCCTTTAGCCACCAAGTAAACAGTGTTTTTTTTTTTTTTTTACACTTTTTCATTTTTTATTATAATTTTTTTTCTAACAGAGCCCAAATTCATGTTGCTTTGGAAGAGGCTTTGATGTCTGTAGGACACTGAATTGATTTTCCATTTCAAATGTCCTGCTGGAACCTTTCTCCTTCAGTCTCTGAACAGTGGGTGGAGAGCAATGGCGTATGGACAGTAGAAAGTGGAAGGTATTTTATGAGTGTGAAACACGTTTCTCTGGCTGGGATGATGAATACCAGGGTGAATATGACTTGCCTTTTTCAAGGCAAGCACTCTAGAATATGTTATACATTTGTTATCATATTTCCCTGCTTAGGAGACAATTGGTTCCAATCGTATGTCTAAGTGTGAGTATTCTATTATTTGCTTCTTTGTTTATTTGTCCTCAAAATTCAGTGTTTGCGATTCAAATGCAGAATTTTGGCTTAAAAATATAAAAAAGACAAAGTGGAAAACCAAAGCTATGACTGAGACCTCTTGGTGATATACTCAAAAAGTAGTGCTTAGTCATGTGGATAAAGAAAATCATGGTACTGGGATTGAGTGTCTCCTCTTTCAGAGGAAGGTTATAAAAGGTTCCCTGATTGACAGAAGAATGGCGGAGGAACTAAGAATGTCCCTAATCATTTATTTTAAAGTGTCAAAAGGACATGAAATAATGCAGTCCATGTACGTAAATTATTTAAACAATTCACCTTTTTTTCAATTATTTTTCAAAGCATGGCTGCTGTCATCTTGTTTTCAATTTGTTCTGTCTCTGATGCACTGTGTTGTATAAAAGTAACACATAAGAAAGGAATCGGTTCCGCATTGTATAGCAAAAACCGCAGAAATGTTTCCAGTTTCAATCATTAATTTTCTCATATTCGCATAGCCCAGTAATAAAACTACACAAGCCTGCATAGATATATTTATCATGTAACCACAGACATGCACTGAAATTAAGCATGGTTTGGTGCTTCATTCAACACCTTTGTCAGTGATGTTTTTCAGGCCTGGCTACTCCCTGTAAAATCACCCCATTACAATCATAGGTGAGGATGAACACCCAAACTGCCATAATCCCTTTCCTGGTTGGCAGCTCTGCTTTCCTTTAGTGTATTTCCTTAGATTTGGACAGCCGACAGGACAAAACACTTCAGCTTAGTCTGTCACCTGGAGCATTTCCAATTACTCATTGTCATTTTGCTTCAGTGACAATAAAGGCAAATATTGCAATAGGCTGTGAGTGTGATGAACAATCTGTAAAACCGTTGTCAAGGAGATACACAAAATCTGCACTAACTCTTGTCCAATTTATTTGCTATTCTAGATGAGGTAGTGACACATAAACTAAATAAGGTAAAAAAATAAAAGAACGTCACAATCTCTGTGCTTTTTCCCGTTAATGAATTACTTTTAAGTTATGAAACATAAATCATCTCTGAAGATCTGAAAATAGACACTTTTAATGGTCACATTAATTATTCACATATCATGCTTTTGGATTATTCACTACTTCAAAAAAATCATAGCTTTCAAGACTGTATCATGGGAATGGGAATTAAAAGCTGCATAGGATTAAAACCTGTTAATTTGTTTACAAGATGTAAGAGGCCAATACAATTCAATATGCATGAGCACAGTTAGAATATGCATGTACAAATAAAACAGAGTCAGTAAGATGGTGAACATTGAAAAATCACAATATGGTTAACTAATTTAGCCAATTTGACCTCCCATTGTATCTAACATATCAATAGATTACAGTGATGCATCATAATGGCACTAACTGACTCATTTGGTGAAAATGGCAATTATTAAAAGCTAATTGGCTGCCTCTACTTTGTGGTTAGGTTCAAATTTAGAACAGAATTGAAATACGCCGTTTAAAAGTGCTGGGCAGGGATCGATCATCTGCCCTGAAAGCTGCTTTATATGCAGGATGCACCCTAGATTTAGTGAGCATGGAGCAGAGGTGCTGGCTTACTGGGCTGGAGAGAAAATGAATGCAACTTACATTGGTAATGCATGCATGCACTGTTATGGACATGTGTTGTACCACATCATACAAACAACTGTCACGTACATGACGGGACAACGGCTCGGTGCTTACAGCCAGCAAAAAGCATGAGAACTGTGCTGCCACTTAGATTGGCGTTGACCAAAATCCGAAAACCTGACCAAAGTAGTTGCATCTCACAACAACTGTTGGTGCAGATCAATAAATGTCACCTGTGAAAGAAGCAAATCATTGGTAAAGTGTTCTGGAGGACGAAAGCAAGGAAATGGGATTCACAAAAGAAGCTGAGCAGGACCAAAAAATAGGAGAGTTCCTAGCATTTAACAGACTGTCACTGCATGAACAGGTTATCCTAGCATTCTGATGTTCAGGCGTGTACTACAAGAGGATAGTGTTAGTGACCTGGAGCTGCAGGCAGCAGAGCGACGCCAAAAAATGCTGCTCACCGGGTGTGTCTGCGAATTAGGATGAAAGACCCAAAGGAGGAGTGTAGAACAGAATCCTTTCAATGTGAGAATAAAACGAACAACATTTACTTGGCTCTCATTTATTCCCCATTTTTTTATCATTATGTCTTGATTCTGCCTCAAATTTAAGAAATATTCAGCATGCGTTTTGTATTCCATGAAGATTTAATTTGTCACTGATACAACTACCTGTGTTTAAGGTGCATTGTGTGTCACACTTCTACATTAGTGGAGGGCAGGCGTTTCCCATCCTGTCAAAGCATGTTGTATTACGCAGGCTGCTGATACACTTATTTGCTGGTGCAGAGTACTGACGAGTGGCAGAGTACTGTCAGGAAGCCATACCGTACTGGAGCGGCCATGTATGACGACAGCATTCACTGCCATGCAGTCTGACAGTGAGCTCAGTAAGCTAAGAACGTTGCGACTAGCTGAGCGAAAAACCAGCAAATAAGCAATCCTCCTGTGGGAAGAATCTCTGATGTATCCGTTAAATTGTTCCAACTGCTTCACTGTATGCGATTTTTAACTGACAAATGAACTATTGTATTGCAGAAGCCTTATTCTGAGCTAATGGTGGATTCAAAGGTCTTGGTGCCTTTGGTATGGGAACCTCGTGTGTGAATCTCACTATTCTCTACACCCAGTATGGCTGCTACATTGGTGACAGACTGGGATGAAAACCTAAGACTGCCAACCCCTCAGGTGGGAGATGGTGGCAGTACTGCGTTTCTTACAGCAGCTGTTGAAATGCTGAGGTAAAATGGACATAAGGGTGTGCGGTGGAACTGAGGTCCTAAATGCCTTTCTAAGTATAACACGTTCTTACCTTGTTAGTCAAAGGGTTATATGTGCGGATTTTGCTGCAGAAAGACGTCTTCAGAATGCACACTGAATATGGACACTTTAGAACAGAATTATTCCAGTTTGTATGGACATTTTTATATTTGCAGGCAAGAGGAAACAAGGGGAGTAATTACACACAACCCAAAGGGTATCTGTCAATCTTAAGGCAGAGAACTTCTTCCCATTAGGACCTGAGTAATTACCCCTCTGGCTGTGGACCAAGTGATGAGACTTTAGGTTCAGCAGAGCATTATGCTAAGATGCACGTATTACCCTCTAGACGATCACAGCCCACAATCAATAATTTATTCCCTTATTTGCTTGCAGCTGTTTTCGTGTTTTATGTTCAGGTAAGAAAGAATAGACATGCATTCTTTCCCCAATCTTCTGCTTAGTCTGCCAACAGGTAACGGCCATTGCAAAGAAGAAACAGCAACACACACTGAAAATAAGTGTTGGGTGCGAAGGCAAGGACCGTCTTCTGGGATTTAATCAGGTTTAGGAACACCTTCACATACTGTGCAGTCTAGGGGCTGCTGTTTTGTCTGTTTCCCTAAATGACGCCTTAGCATATTATTGTTGCTTTTTTGAGGCATGCTCCAATATGTTAGTGATGAATTGGACTGGACCAATTCATGGACTAGCCATTTTGTTCTCTGCCACAGCAGAGAAAACCTGAGGAAAAGAAAAAAAGATATTACATTTGGATCCAGCAATGGAATGGAATAGGACAGAATATCTCATTGTTTGACTATGCCTGATTATGAAATTTTTTGTCCTTTGCTTATTTGTTACATTGCTCTGAAACATTTCAGTGTGTTTATTGCATGCAGTTGATCGTTTTTTTAGTCTGCCTGGATTTCCTTGTTAAACAGTGTCTGAGAACAAGTCAAGACACTTGCTGATTGAATCCATTACTTTTTTGTCATTATCTCTTTCTTTGCTGCTTCTCATTGCAATTTTTTGGTGAATCCAATTTAATGTAGCTGGTCTGCAATGGAACGCAGCAGGGAGTACGGGGGTTACTGGGCGGGTGATGTGAAGTAGCTGCACAAACACACTGGAAGGTAACAGAATATCAGGTCTGCTTATTTACTTAGATGGTGCAGATGTAAACAAAGCAAATCAAGAAGCACTGAAGCTTTGCTTTTGGCCTCTCTTGGCCCTGAGCGCAAAGATAGAAAAATAAGGATTCTAATGGAAAAAAACACATTCCGGGTGAATGAACCCTCTCACGTCCCTGGAAGAAAACACACAGAAATAAAAGAAGGAACAGAAAACGGAACCAGATGCTTTGGTCTTTGAAAAATGGAATGGCCTTCGAAGCCACTGCAGTTCATGGTCACTACTGGGCATTCGACAAATCCTCCATCACACTTTCTGTGAAAAAGACAGAGAGCCTCTCAAAACCATTCCTTGCACAGGCTGCCTTTTGTTCTGCTTCATCTGCTCCTTTTGTACTCTCTCCCAGGTTTGCAGCTGTGCACATTTAGGACAGCTCTGGGTGCTGATGAGGCCAGAGAGGGATCCTGGTGTCCCCAGAATTGAAGTCGGTACTGAATGCCAACTATTTTGTCCACGGCTTCCTTCCGGACCAAACTGTAGGAAGCTGACACCTCAGCAAATCACATCCTTGCCAGCCCGCGCCCCGTTCCGGACCGCAAATCACAGAACAGCACATTCTAGAGAGATGCAGCCTACGCTGCAGGTAAGCAGAAGCTCCCCTGACTGCTGACTATCCTACCAAGAGGACTGCATGGTGGAACTCCATCTTTTAAAAAATGCTACTGTGTAATGATATACCACAGTTTGCACAATGTAAATACATGTTATATTACTGATGTTAGGATTACTATACTCCTCAATTTAGATAATTTGATATACAATTCATTTACACTAGCTATATATGTTACCCCCGATTTAATAAGGAAACTTATTCTGCGGTCTGATTCATTGAAAGCAGCCATGGTAATGTAATGTTGCTCGCCGTTCAACAGGAAAAAAAAGTTTTCATTGTGTGATTTATGAAAAGTGACATGAACATTGTTATAATAATGCAATAATCGTAGTCACATTTCAACTGGGAGACTCTTTACAGCCTGATTTATTAAAAGTGGCATGGACATGATTATAATAATGTAATAATGTTACCCCTTTCTGACATAAAATCTTTGTAGAGGATGATTTATTGAAAGTGGCATAGTTATAATAATGTACACGTCAGTGGTTGCATGCAGTTGACCCTCAGGCTGGGGGGTAAGGAAATCTAACATGATCAAAACATACATATTTTGCATATCTTTCTACCTGAGGCTATGGGCGGAGGCCTGTTGCAAATGACTATATTCGAATCAGCATTGTACTTTCCACAGACTCCTATGAATGGGATTACGCATTTAGGGAGAACTTTTGATTCTTAATGCGTATGTGGGGCATAAGAGACAATCAGGACTCATCCAGCAGAGGCTCACATGCTCAGCATAGAGGTGATCTTAGCTTCTAGTGCCTCCCTGCCTGCTGGCTCTTTAGCAGATGGTCTTAATGGCCCGGTAACATTGTAGCTAAAGAAAAACGATTTATTCAGAGTCATGTGACATAATGCAGCCAGATTTCAAATTGTTGTGAGATATAAGGGTTTTAAACCCAGAATGTAGTGGATTACCATATACTGTCAAGCAATGAATTCAAACCACGGCTGATTTAACCCAACGACAACCAGTAAAGTAACCAACATGAAGTGGGATAAACTAATTGCCAATTGGTGGTGCATAACCCCCCCCCCCACAAGGGTTTTTGAAGTTTCATTTCTCACCTCACAAACTATAAAATTATTCACTGATGAGGTTATATGGCTTCCCTCAAGCCATGGCCACACAAATGTGAATCCATTTGGTTGGGGCCAGCAGTGGTAGCCCGATTAATTCCTTCATGATGGATGTCATGGAAGGGATCGCCATGTAGAACGAGAGGTGGAGTTCAGAAACAATAGGAATGACAGTGAAACCCTCCCAGGCACTGCAGTTCTAAGTGGAGACACTTTTGTCTGGTAGAAGAGGCAATCCTTAATTAATGAGGATTCCCTGAAAGAAAATCAGTTAGATCACACTATTGCAAATTGTAGAATAATTATTATTATTTGTCACAAAGGGTCAGGCACAAGCGAAGGAAGACCGGGATGCAGGTGCGGGTACAAAAGGTTTATTAAGAAATACATGGGGTAAGAAGATTAAGGTAACAAAGAAAACCCAGACACCACTGCCAGCAAAGACAACACGGTCCATGACACACACACCAAATGCTTAACTCACCAGCCAGGGCCTAAGCCCCTACACATGAAGGGGAAAACACAGGTGCAACGCATGAGGGCAATCAGGGCAGGATAATTGGTAATTACCGGACAAAATAGGCTAACACAATGGGCAAAGATAATAGGCTGGCCTGCTGAAAATATGATTATTATTATTATTAATAATATTATTATTTCACAATTTCTATCTGAGAAAAACAAAACACGTACCTTTAGAAGAAATAACTTTGTTTTTGGTCATCCATTTGAAATTTGGAAGCATAGAAAATAAATAAGATGGGAAAATCTTAAAAAAAATGTAGCTGAGAATATCTCAAAGGAGGGTCCAAAAGGTGAGAGAGAGACGCTGAGCAGGAGGGAGCGTGACCTAAATGAGAGGAAGCAGCTCTCTGGCATGTGCCGTCATTTAATCATGCTCACACGCTATGCATAATGAGGAACCAGAGTCTAGATGCTATGGACTTGCTGCGATAGCACTAAGACCCAGGGTGTCCTGTAAAGGCCAGGGGAGCTCATCAGATGGCAAGAAACGACAAGACACAAGCTGGATCAATAACAGAACGAGAGCAGAAGCAAAATGAAGGCTCTTGGGAAGTTTACAAACGATTGCCAGCACGCTTGATGATATGCCTGCTGAAAACCCATGGCAGTCAGTATTTTTCCTGCTTAAATATGTACCATTTTACTCAGTGTTATGACAACAGAAATTTTATTAAGCTATTGAAAATCCACCAGTAAAACACAAAAGGATATTATTACACATATTTATATTAAGCTATAAAATATCCACGAAAAAAATATCATCGGCATTAAACAGTTCTAAACATTGCATTATTATCTCTTTATTACTTGCAATTCACTTGTAATTCTTTCACTGTAAAGTATAAAATTAATAGAAAAGGATTCATTTTGGCTGTAAATATATGTGACATTTCCATGTCAAATCAATTAATGACATGAAATGGGGTCTTGTACGTTACAGTAGGCCTACATTTAAGAATAAAATTTAGTAGTGTAAGGAATCGCTCACTGGCCCAACAAAGGAACTCAATCGGACAGCTGAAGACTCTACATGTCTGTAGGTCTATCTGAACTTTCCTGAAAAGTTACTTAGCTTTAAAATCAAAGTAAATTAAATCTGACTTAAATATGTATAATTTGGGGATTGTTTTAGAATATTTTATTTCCGATTTCTGGATAATTTAGATGTTTCTCATTACTTCTAATCTCTTCCTACTTTGAACTTGTTTGTTCCAGATTGCAATGGCACACAGTATTTGCCTTGGACTGATAAAGCGATATCCAGGGACACAATGTGTAAGCAGTTTGCAGTGCAGAGACTGCAGTGAAGTTAGTGTCTAGCAAGTCAGCTTGGTTCGTCAACATAGCTCAGTGGCTTAGCTTAAGCGCTCAATCAAGTTAGGGACTGTAGTTTACCCAATTAACTTAACTCCAAGGTTGCATTGTAGTTAATATCATGTGGCTGCCTGCCTCCCGTGTAACTGACCCAAGTGATTAATCAGAAAGCTAAAGTCTTTAGGTGGTAATGCGCAATGCCCTTACTTCACACTCTAATCCTGGCCAGTAATTGGGGTGACTCCACTGCCATGGAATGTACTACAGTTAGCAACCAAGAAGTAATCAAAACATACATGTGTAAAAATGAGATAAACTAATCGTTGTCCAAAAGAAAGACACAGAGATCAACCTGAATCAAAGTACAGTAACCTATTCATGTTTGTGAGGGATACATTCCACAAATGTGAAAATTTGAAAATAATACTTGGGCAGCCCTAACCTTAACTCATAACATAAAAAGTCTATTTATTACCAATTTCTAAACAAATAGCACTGTATACTTTACATGTTAAATTGCCCTGTAGTTTCTTATCTAGTCCCAATACACAAACCACCGAAGTTATGCCCGGTGTACGAACAAAGTTACTACTGTACACGCTAGGAGCACTATGTGTTGGACCCAACATTAAAAATGCAAAATTACTGGCATTGAAAAGAAAAAAAAAATTATTGCGAGAATCAGGAGATTCCACCGTAACAAAGACAGCTAACACGTAAGTGAGGCTGATTGCCAAGACGGAGGTGGCAGCGTACCCAAGCCAGTAATTTTTATATTACATATTATGCACTTACAATAACAAATATTATCTATCGCTAATATTTATATATTGAGTCCAAACACAATTACAGTAACATTAGACAGCGCGTCTCCCATTTAGGCATTCTGTGTAAACTTTCTATGACCTGGGACAAGGGCAGAGACGCAGGGAGAGAGGGCAGGATGGGCTTGTGGGCAGAGGGGCAGGGAGAGAGGGTAGGATGGGTTTGTGGGCAGAGGGGTAGGGAGAGAGGGCAGGATAGGTTTGTGGGCAGAGGGGCAGGGAGAGAGGGCAGGATAGGTTTGTGGGCAGAGGGGCAGGGAGAGAGGGCAGCATAAGTTTGTGGGCAGAGGGGTAGAGAGAGAGGGAGAGAGGGCAGGATAGGAATTGGCGGCAGAGGGGTAGGGAGAGAGGGCAGGATGGATTTGTGGGCAGAGGGGTAGAGAGAGAGGGCAGGATGGGTTTGTGGGCAGAGGGTTGGGGGTAAGGGCTGGATGGGTTTGAGGGTAGTGTGATGGTGTGAGCTCAGTCTCTTCAGAGCCGCTTGTCATTTTCCCCTAGGGGGTACAAACAGAGGAGGCCCAACTGGCTAGGTCTAGGGCTAAATATTACACTCAGTACTGATGCAGGCTTGGAATATTATTTTTAACCTACATAATAGTTACTAGGCCTTTAAATGTAGCTTTCCACAAAGAACTACATGTAGTGGTGTAATGTCACTGCTCAGTCCAATTTACATGTGTACGAGAGAATATTTTTTGTCATTCATAGACATTGAACTTTAGTCATGTATACGATGAAAGTATTGCACTGTAGGGTCCTGGGTGGTGCTACTTCAATTTTAAGGTGATCTGTCTCAACATTTAATCAGTTTCAGGTTGTCGCGCATACAATACCTCTGCAAAGTTTGAAAAAGATCTGTCAAATACTTCTTGAGTTATCATCTTAATCAGGAAGTATCTAATTCGGCAAATTGGTCCCAAAACCATATATATTCCCTACTGGTGAAAGACAATAATTCAAAAACTTGCATTCAGAAAACATACAGCAAATTAGTGGTGATGGTAAACAGAAGGTACAAATCACTACATTGGTCTTATATTTCATACTAGCAGCTGGAAACTCCACACACTGGCTTACATACTTACTGCTATGTAACCTTCAATATTAATCTTAAAGGCTTTAATGTAATGGACCTTTATAGGCTAATAGTTCTCCTCCATTTCCTTAAGATGAGCTTTTGGATAATCAACATTCTAATAGAGTTTTAAATTGACAGAAAACTGTGCTCTGATGGCAGCAGAGAAAACTGTTTCTCGCCTCTGTTAATGCAGTGCATCCGTGTTCTCCACCGTAGTTAATTATGAAGTCTTAGATTTGGTAATCCATCCTCAAATATGTCAGAATTTCATTCCACTTCTCAACATTTTGGCTTTGCATTGCTGATTGCTGCTACTGTTTGATCTTCACTTTCATGTGTTTTTTTATTGGAGAATAATCAATCCATTCGGCACAAAAAAGTTATGTTTATAAGCTGAGATTTGACTTTTCTATGATTAGCATATCAAGGCCCTGATACTGAGAATAAAGCTACATACATCTATACAGGAAATAATTTGTTTCTTGCCAATTTATTCAGTTTTAAACCCATGTGTTTCATTTTCATGGCTATAACAGCAGATACTTTTATCTGAAGTGGATTACGGTGTTACTGTGAAAATATAGCATTATTATGAGCATTTAGTGTTACTGTGAGAATACAGAGTTACTGTGAGCATGCAGCATTACTGCGAGAATATAGCATTACTGTGAGAACACAGTATTACTGTGTGCACTAGGCGGCTTTATGAATGGTAGAAAATAATCACTCAGACTACTTGAAAATGCAGATTTCAAGCTCTTTACAGGTCGTATAGTCCTCTATAAGTATACAGGTAGTGATCTCCTGAAATGCCTTTGAACCTGAGAGCAGCAAAGGTAGACCAGCTTCGATGTGATATGAAGGAGATGTTGGTCTCAAGCAGTTTTAGGAGATGACTCTGTTGTAATGTCCATTGTGATGGTCAGTTCACAGTGGGAAGTCATCAGCATAGAAGTGATATGACAAACTACAAAAGCCGAGAAAAAAAGACAGGAGATATAATGCAGTTTTAGAAGAGGTGGCCTAGAATTATACTTATTATGCAGGATCTCTGGAGCTATGCTTTCTGGTCAGGAGGACTTGCCTGAGATGTGCAGTACAAGCCAACTAACAACGATTAGGCTCACAGTAGCAGAAGATTTTGGTGTCTGACAATATGAATTATTTTTGCAAATCAAGGAAGAAGATGGAAGTCTGGCAGAAATTATGAGATGAAAAGATAAACTGCTATTTGGAGTGACCAGATTTCAAACCAGACAGATGTTGATCAAGGAGATACGTGTTCTGGAAAAAAATGTGAGAAATTCTTTAATTCTGAAGAGTATTAGTAAGTGGAATGTGTTAGAGTTAAAAATCAAACAATTTCAGGGTTAAAAGACGACAGAGCCAATGCAGAGGTAAATGCTCATGTAAAATGCAACCGAGGGCACTTAGTGGTAGGTAAGAAAAAAAGTCTAAGGCCAGTGGTCATACTGACTGGATGATATATAAAGGAGGGAATGGAAAGACGAGGGAAGAGATTAATATGTGTTTCCATATTGGTGAAATGAGCAAACGTGTGCCCCCAACCTGACCATCTGAAGATGGTGCACATGGCCAAAAAGGAAAAAAAAAGCCTTCTGTCTGGTGTGAATCACGGCTCCGTGACAGCAAGAATGTGGAGGAACAGACGGAAGATGCAGGCTGGATCAAAATCATTATGCTGGAAAAAAAGCCATCCATTACTCTGTTTATCGAATTGCTAATAGAACTCACGTAAATGCAAAACATTTCTATTATAATCTGATTTTTTTTTGGCCATGCATTTTCAGGTGATTCCAGAAACATTTAAATAAGTATTTATTTTTGGTTTTGTCTGGTCTGAATTTGTGACATTTAGCACTGTTCATACTGTACTGGGGGTCGGGGGTACACGAATCGTAACTTGAAGTTGCATGGAGGAGGAGGGACTGGGAGCTGCAGCTTGAACACTGAGCACGACAGAAGCAGCTGCAGTGGGCAGAGACAGCTAGTCATGCTTCTCAATTTGGGGACTGCCAAGTTCCTTAAGGAGTTCCTGAATATTTATCTGATTTAGTTCAGCACAGGGTACAAAAGTTTTCCATGCAGACATATCCGTAATTCCATGGAAAAATCACCAGAGGGTAACGGGCAACCATGAGGTGCCAGATGTATGCTGCTGTCAGCTTATCAAGGGTACCAACCCCTCCTTTGTGAAATTGAACTTCTGGATAATTGTACCTTCTTATCTTGTCTCATGCTTAGAGATGGATTCTTTGTGCATTGAGCTCATAACAAAGACATTCTTGTTTTTCTTGGGGCAGTACAAAATGACAGCAGTTTTTTCTGAGAAAGCACATTTTGAGGAATTTGCAGATCTGCCCTGCATCTTCAGAAGCTTATTGTGGAGCCCCAGTTTATTTTCCAGCATTGTTGACTTACTCTTTTGTAGCTGAATGCCATGGCAGTAGAACACAAAGATGTACATTATATTATGACCTTCCCAACACCACCGTTAAACCGTCATTGTAATGTAGTTATAATACAATTTTAATTCTAACAAGTTACAATTGAATTCCTGATATCAGAAATTGGTATTTTACCTTCTTAAAATTGAATAATAACTGGTTACAGCTGAATTTCTAATATCAAGAATTTGTATTATAACTAGTTAGGGATAAAGCTAAAATGGCTTGCTATAAAAAGGATTTTTGCTTAAAAAAATTCACATTTTAACACGTTCAAATTCCAGAAGGCTAGTATGGGGAAGGACACAGGGAGACAGGAGGAGAGACGTCAATGACCAGACTGGGGATGACAAGACAAACCGGGACTTAAACACAAAGACTAACGAGGGTTAACAAGCAACAGGTGTGGCTCATCAGGGCCATGTTAGTGGGGAAACAGGAGGGTCAGGCTGACAAGACGGACAGGACTTAACAGTTGCAGTCTCAAAGATCCTTGTGACCCTATTCAAGATACAAGGTATGTGGTAAAGAAGAAGGCCATATGGATAGGGAATATCATTAATTTTCATATTTTGACATCCGCTCAGAAGTTCTGGCTCACAGGAAACTTTCAATTTGCAGAATTTATCCTCGCATTATAATCAGACATCTCTAACAATTATTGTGCCCATTGTAATTACTAAAAATAAACCACAACTCTGTTCAGAGGGAGATAACCCGTTTATAATTTAGTTTGAGCATATTATTTTTGTGCATTTTTGTTAATACATAATTTTTAATTGCCCACAAACCTTTTACTCAATATGAAATGTATGTTTCAAACAGAATTTATAATGTATTCTGTTTAGTGCTTTAGCATTTTCATAAACAAAGCATGAATTATTAACAAAGCCATTTTTACTTTGGAACATTGAAATCTTATATAGATTTTGTTTTTTCTTTAATACTTATTCACTTATTTTTTTGGAACATTTAAGTCTAAGACTTCAGCTTCACTGACAATAGGTTTCTCATGAAAGTCTAATGACAGAGAAGCATACATTGTGTCCGGATAGCCAGAGGTTTGGTAACCGGTCAAATTCTTACTCAAGTTTGAGTATCTCTGAAGCTCCATCATACATTATATGGACAAAAGTATTGGGACACACAATTGCAATGCCAAGCATCAGATGGATTGGTGTAAAGCTTGCTGCCACCAAGACATTTTAGACAATTGTATGCTTCTAACTTGACTGTGCCCCAATACACAAAGCTAGGTCCATAAAGGCATGGTTGGGTGAGTTTGGTGAAAAGTTTGGTGAAAGAAATTGACTGACTTCAATCCTATTGAACACCTTTGGGATGAACTAGAATGGAGATTGTGAGCCAGGCCTTCACGTCAAGCATCAATTCATGACCTCACAAATGCTGTTCAGGATAAATGGACAAAAATTCCCACAGACACACTCCAAAATCTTGTGGAAAGGGTTCTTCCCAGAAGAGTGGCAACTGTTATAGCTGCAGAGGGAACCAACTCTATATTGATAAGCATGGATTTAGAAGGGGATGTCATAAAAGTTCCTGTAGGTGTAATGGCCAGGTATCCCAATATTTTTGTCTATATTGTATATAATTAATGTTCCATAATTTTTAATTCCCTCTTGTTTCTCTTTTGGCTCCCAAAAATAGCTCAAATGGCCCCCTTAGGGGGCCTCCTGCCCATGTCAATCTAGAGCCCCCAGAGAAGTTAGTGTGCCCCTGAGTGTAGGGGCTCAGTGAATAACATATTCACATTGTATGTCCAGGGTTACAGGTATGATTCCTGTCCAGCTCTCATCATGATTGTCCAGAATTTATCCTGGTTGTCCAGGCTCCTGCAGTTAGATGATTCAGTGTTGGTAAATTGCCTATAGAGTATGATTGCATGTGTATGGCCTGTGATGAACCAGCATCTCATCCTGAGTGTCTCCTGCCTCATTCCCTGTGGTTCTTGGGCTTAGCTCTACGCTCCCTGCCATCCTACCCTAGATCAGTGCTTATGGAAAATGGAGTGATGAAAGTTTAAACATACTTTTTATGCCAGTGTAAACTTCACTGGCCAGACTTATTGTGGTAACCATTTGTGAATGCTCACAGTTACACAGGCAAAGCAAGATAGCTACGCTCACCCAAAAACATATAACATATATTCGTGTTGATAATATAAAGATGTTACGTGATTTTTTATAGCATGTTGAAAATGCTGACAGAAATATGGCACATTAGACTTCTGTTCCTGTGATTGGAAAGTCACTGGTTCAAATCAAGTCATCTGCAGAAGAATCATATCTCCACTGGGTCTTTAACCCCGAAAAATACTCCAGGGGCACAGATAAATGGCCAATCCTACACTTTTACCCCAACCTCTCTTCCCACCTGTCTACATTTAGGTCTCAATGGGGAGCAAGAAGAAAAATGTGAAAACTGAATAATCCCTATGAACCTGTAGTTATACTCATCCAAATGGCAAATAAAGTATCATCATTAATAAAAAAAATCATTACACAGTCAGTATGAGCAGCATAAATGTGAGCCATGGTGAGCTTACAGTATATCACTCGGATGAACTGAGGACACTCCCAAGCCCTGATGGAGTGAAGCTTTATATATTGTTGCTGTTTACTTTTCTACAGAGAAAGCAATATTGAAAACGGACCCGAGTAAAGGGCAAATTATTCTTGCAAATTACTTTTTTTTTTTTTGGAAAAAGGCATCTAGGTTTTCAGCTGCAAGTCTTGTTTTGATTACAGTTTGAAAGCTGTTGAAACTGGAAGATGTTGTCACAGTGTGCATACACAGCAAATTAAATTCCACTATCAGCTTCTGTTGTAGCATAACAGAGCTGAGCTGTCCCACACAGTCTCCATCACGTTTAATATGGTAGATATAGTTTCACAATCTTTTGTTATTCTCCAGGTGTAATTCAACTAAAAGAGCCAATACGGCATAAAGTACAAAGAAATTATAAAGTATAAAGAAATACAATTACAATTCAAGGAATTATATTTGTATTAGGGTTTTCCATCCAATTGTTTCCATCTTATGTGTATCCAGATTTAAATAGATATACATTTGCTACGTTTATTATTTTAAAATTTTAGTTTTCATCAGCATGTTGAACTTAACCACCAATTTTGGCAGTTATTCAGAATCTCATCTGCTATTTATTTCCAAATTTGTGCTTTCAAATATTTTGCGGGCAGTTTACCCTGGATAATAGACATGAAATGTGACTCTAGTAACCACAGGGGCCATTTGTCATGCATAGACATATTTTCATTATTTGGTTTAGTCAGTAGTTTCGTTTAGTTCAGTAAACTTTCACAGTTTGTTACAAGCATTTGTTAGGGGCAGCAGCTGATTGTGTTCTTTCTGTTCATTTAAAGACTCATTTGTAAAGAACATTGCATTTTTGTTTCTCTTGTGGTTAAATGACATTTAGTAGTAATGTTTTTACTAAGAAATTGTTTTGGATTATGTATGATGTTGGCTGCCCGGTGAAGACACTTAGATGTTAAACAGAAGGAGTTAATGCACAATATCAGAATCAGTGACTGAAATTGATGTTTAATCCTGGGGCATTTTGGAAAAAAAAAAACGTTTGAATAGGCTTGCCAAAAGCAACTGCTGTTTTATGTGAATGTTCTGATAAGTGTATCTGTTTTGAAATATCAAACCAGCAGAAGTGCAGATAGTCGGTGTATTGTGTATACTGTAGGTGTGTAACACCCAGAGTTCCCAATGACTGTTGTCAGGCAGTTAAAGACTGATGTTGTAGCTCCATTTTCCACACTGTTAAAGAAAATAAGTGTTTTATATATGCCAGTCACTGGGCTGGCACTCTCATTTGGGTGTGTTCTTGGATCAGTTCAGCTTAACCCTCTGGCAAGCATATTCAGGATAAGCGGTGCATGAATGGATGGTTCGAATGCAGGTTAAACTTTCTGTTGCAGAGAGTTTATATGCTCTAACCACAAACACTACTTCCCATAGAAATAATTATTAGTATCGTGTTAAGCACAAGCAGTGGCTTTGGGGGTTAACTCAGTGAGCCCCTGATTGGAAAGGTCACCGGTTCAAGCCGCAGCCTCCACAGAATGTTCTTATACAGTATCTGCTGGCCCCTTAAGCAAGACTCTGAGCTTCACTCTCACCTGTGTCTCCAGGGATTGCAAGATGGGAGATACACAAAGAAGAATTTCAGTGTACCTGTACTGATGGGAAAAAAAGGTAATTTCATGAGGTGGTGAAAGTTGTCTTTATGTAATTACCTGTATTTTAGCGATTCTATGCAGGAATAACCTACAGGTTTTTAAACTGGAAATTATATTCATTTAAATAAATAATGAATTTTAAATTAACTGACTCCTTGTCTAAATGAAACAGCATCAGCTGAACTGACATATTTATTTAGAATGGAACTTTGTCCTACTCTACCAGTCCAGCTTCAAAATTTGCAGTAGCACTTTCCAAAGTTTTCTCCTAGAAGTTCATCAATTACAAATCACTGTTCCATCCCATGTCTGCTTTGCATGAATACACAGAGACTTAAAAATATATCCTATTTGGTGTACATGCAATTAATTATGTTGTGCTTTCTTTCTTTATTTACAGGTTTTGATAGCAATAATGAATACCGCTTCACAGTCAGTATGAAAGGTAGCTTCCGCTCAGGTTTTGTTACACTCTTGGTGAAGCAGATGAGTCTTTTATTAATGTTCCCTTGCTCCATATCCGTTCCTCATTTTTCTGGGTTTTTGGACAGCTGGAACACCTTAGGTTTTCATTCCACTAATTCATTCATGGTAACCAAATTTGAAGCATGTTGTTATTGGCGGGGGGGTGTTGGTATGAGTCATTCCTGCAATGCATGCTTTTTTACAGGACACCCTATGGCGTTCAGTGAGCAACCCCTTGTGTTTCTGACGTTTCACATCCTTATATCACAGGATATGGTGAATGCAGTAAATACTAATGACTCTCCTTTTTCTGTGTGTGAGTTTGCTGAATTTTTATGAAGGTATTTCTGGCACAGGTTAAGTTGTACCATTTTAACAGGATTGTGTTTAAAATAAAGTGCTCGGGCTATAAACCCATTTAAGTAAATCTACTCTTCACCGTAACCCGGTGACATAAAAATGCCCTCAATTCCAATTTAGATGACCCAAAATACCCAAACTAATTTTGCTGAAAAACTGTAGACCCCAAGGGACCTTTAAATCTTGGGATCCCCGTGAGTCTCCTGTGTCAGTTTTTGTGAATGATTTTTCAAAAGCCTTTAAAGAGCTTTCCCCCAGCGCACTCTGTTTATAAAAATAATGTCACTCCCAGTTCAGTCCTTACTCCCATTGTGGTAACACAGCACACATTTAACTAAGGCCTGAGACCAGTAGAATCACTGTTTGCATCATCGTCATTTAACCTGTCTACTGTGTACTGAAATAGAAGTCTATAAAATGTCTGAAGTAGGAGTTATATATTCCAGTTTTTGTATAATAGGGGCAGCAGTGTTGGCTCACACCTCCAGGGTTGGGGTTTTGAGTCCCACCTGTGTGTGTGTGTGTGTGCGTGTGTGTCTGTGCACACATATAGATGGATTTCTCATGTTCTCCTCATGTTTCCTCCAGCTTCTTCCTGCAATCAAAAGGCATGCAGTTCAGATAATTTCAGTTTCAAAGGTGTCCACGCACCGTCACAAAAAAGGGTGCAGTCCTGGTACAGTTTCGTTCCCCAAGGTACAAATAACATTAATGAACCCTCCAAAGGTAGAAATAGACTCCTCAGAGTCCATTTCTGTACATTAAACTAGACTAAAGGGTACATTTACCTACGGTTAGGGTATAATTGGCAGATCCCTGAGGGTACAGCCTGAGTGACACGTAATTGTACCCTCAGAGGTACAAATTCTTACTTTTTTTCTGACATTGTAGAGTGCATATACAGTATGTGCTCTTTCAATACTAAATTTCTTTAAACACACATTGAATTGTTTTTCCCACAGATGAGTTCTGTTGGTTGTTTCCTTGCAAATTCATGTCCTTTCCCATCTCTGACAGATATATACCATGCAGAGAAAAATGACGATAACCCCGATCACTGCCATGTATTTCTGATGCCATGCACGCTCTACATAGATGACCATCCCAAGATATTTCTGGAAGACTCGGGCCGGGTCCACTTCGTGATCTCCCTGCTGATGGCCCTGCAAATGGGTCGACTAAAAAAAGTTATGAATTCCTCTGTGTCATTCCAGAGCGCATTCAGCCAGGTCTTCAACCACCCAGCCAGGGGGACCACCTCTGTGACCTCTGGCGGGGGAGCCGGTCGGCCACTGACCTCACACTGGAATTCCGGATGCTCGCCACAGACTTGCACATTGGCCCATTGGTTGGAGGGAGTGGCGCGTCTCTGCCTGGTCTTAACTGACCATCATAATCTGGAGTATCTGAGGTTTACATAAATTCTTGCCTGGCCTATTGGTCACTCTTCATCACTCGTTTTGATTACAAGTCCTCCTACATACCAGGGAACAAGAACATAACAGCTGACACCGAGTCTCGGCAGTTTGACCCTCCCGCGGTTCGGGAGGAACTAGTTCCCATCCTTTCAGAGTCATGTTTTGTAGGCCCGGTGACCTGGGACCCATGAACAGGACCCACTACCAGCTGACTGCCCTCCTGGAAAAATGTCAGCCGTGCTGCAGTAGCCTCCAGTCAGCCCCGATGCAGTGGGCTGCCAGTCAGCCGTGCTGCAGTGGGCTCCCGTCAGCCCTGATGCAGTGGGCTGCCAGTCAGCCGTGCTGCAGTGGGCTCCAGTCAGCCGCAATGCAATGGGCTCACACCTCCCTCAACTTCGGTTATCCGGGTGTTTCCACCACTGCCCACCTGCTTTCCAGACGCTACAGGTGCCCCCGCTGGAGGCAGGAGGCTGAGGAGCCTGTGACATCCTGTCCTGTGTGCACCTTGAACAAGCTCCCCACAGCCAAAAGCACATTCCGTGTTCATGTCTCTTCTAGCTACCACCTGTAGTCCAACAGTTTCACAGAGTGGATGAACCAGGAACTCATGGAGACCCTCTGGCTCCTATACACCTCCAACCCAATGGAGTTGGCCCGTTACCTGCCCAGGCTGAATATGCAAGAAACTCCCTCTCTCAGCTGGCCACCCACCTCTTCATTCCAAAGTCTGCACAGGTGTCGGTGGGGACGATTGCAATACCTGGTGGACTGGCAGGGATGCTACTTGGAGAAGAAAGCTTGGGTGCTGATGGTGGATTTGCTCAACCCAGCTCAAGAGCCCCAGTTCCATCATGACCACCAGTCTAAGCTAGCTCCTTGCCCCTGGGGTCCTCCCAGGTGTCGCCCCCTCATGAAAACTCCGCCTCATCAGTTCCACCAGAAAGGAAACACCTGCTCAGCTCGCTATTAAATCCCATCGGGCCTCACACTTGAAGTATTGTTGTCATTTATGCAACGTGCTGAGTGTTCTTGCTTTGTCTCCCATCTATCATTGACCTGTCCTGTTCCAGTCCTGCCCCAAACCCGTTCCCCTTGGACTCTCCCCTTGTGCTTGCCTCCTGTTCAGTGTGTTGTCCGGAGGACTGACTTCCCTTGCTTCCGAGCCCTACTGCTGGTCCTCCGAATATACTCCCTATGTACCGCATTTGGGTGCCTGAGTTTCTGTCACAATGAAATATCCTATTTTGTTTTCATATGTTATTCTTTTCTATTTTTTACGGTTCAATTAAAGTGTGGTAGTACATTTTTTATCATTGTTACTTGTTCAGAATTCTTGACGCAGTTGGTATCTTCACACATATACTATTGAAGCTATGGCAGTTCCTAAAGCTAGAAATTGATGAAATGGCTTTGTGTTGTAATCAAAGCTTTTATTAATTATTAACAAAACATTTATTAATTATTAATAAAACATTTATAATGTGATTGCAACTGTCCTTTAATGTATTTTGTTGTATTTTAACTTCCTTAACACATTTGCTTTGCCTAACATACATTACACAAAGGAATCAAAACTACAGCAATATGTTTTGATGTTATATGTTCAATACAGTTAAGCCTATCCTTGCAACCTGTTGTATTTTTATTGTATTACCTTTTTAATCTGAAAATTATCTTCGGAAAAAGTACATATTTCATTCTGAAAAGGCACAAAGAACCAACTTTTCGTTTGGCTTCTTCCTGAAATCTTTTTATATCTTTATTTTAAATGTTCATATTAAAAATAACTAAATAATGGGGTCATTGCGTTTATTACATGTATCGCCTTGTTTGCATCAATTAATGTTTTGTAAAAGTAAAGGATCATAATTTTCAAGTCATTTGCACATCAGTAAACGTGTAAGTTAAGATTGCGTTCCAAATGGGTTAAGTTGTCTGACCACATATATTCACCGATATCCTTCGCTGTAGCCCCATTACCAATGTCCTCTTTGTGATATCATTTTAGAGGACAAAATTTTTTAAAAAACCCATTAGGCCAGAAAGTAGATAGATGAAGCTGAGCTGATTACTGGTCTCTGGGTATCTGAATGTTACAACATTGCCGAGAGGCTGTCCCATATCAAAAGGTCTCTGCATATTAATGTTCAGCTCAGAATACACTCATTGCATTATTACCTTCATGGGAATGCCTTGCTTTGAGGTAATATTTGACCACCTTTAATAAAGTCTTTTCCCCCGATAAAAGGGTCGCATTATTAAGACGCCGAGTGTCTGAAGCAGCTTCTCTGTCGTGACAGCATCAGAGATTTATGACGTGGATAGAGACTCGTTTATCTTCCACTTTTAAAAACAGCCCATCCCATAGTGACAGTAAGGTAAGGTTTCACCAGGCACTCAAGACAAATGGGCTTGTATGCATGATTTATAACATGCAGGAGAGCTACGGGTGGGACCATTCTCACATCTCACGCTGGAATTAGTGAATTTTACCTTGTATTTTTCTGTGACCTCTCCCTTTGGCATCCCACTGTTCATTTCTTATTCTGCAGTTTGAGAAGGGCTTTCGGGAAAATGTTTAACAGTGCATTTCACAACATATCTAAACTTGATGTTACAAAATTTCTGAGTAAACTTACATGTTCAAAACATTACATGTGTGTATTAGCGTAACTAATACTACGTAACTAAGGCAACACTCCCACGTTACAAGGATCTTCTTTAAAAGCACCATCACCATAATCCTGTAGATATATTCCAGCCTTATACAGTATATGACTGTTAGGCTGTATGCGAGCTTTTTATTCACCTGTTAATAAATGTGCATTGTTTTGGAAATGTGGATGGAAAATATAATCATGATATGACGAAACCATGATATGACAAAACCAAACCCAAGGTATTGCTGACACACAGTTAACATTTTACATCAGGTGAATTTTTATTGCATAAAACTGGTGAACATAAATTTCCAGATATGATTTTTTATTGTCACTAACATAGTAGATTGTTTAATTCCACATTTTTTCTCTTTTCAACCAAGAAATAAATTTATCTTTAAAACATACATTCCAAAAATGGAAATTACAATGACAAGTGACACATAAATAAAATTTACAGTGAATAAAATATGAAGAAATACTGATGAGAATTTAAAGTTTTTATATCCTCCAAAAATGAGAGCCTAAATAATATTTATGTTCCTGAGAATTAGGAAATTGAGGACATTATTAAGCAATTGGAAAATTCTTAAAAAATATAAAAATAAACGTAATCTCTCTTTCTTTTCTTTATTGCGGTAAGGGTTTATCTTGGAAAAAATATATAAAATGCATTTCAGTACTATAACTATAGTGCCCATTTAACATTTTGTTTGTTATGAGTCTGATTCATACTTTTTTGTGCAATTCTCTTTTATATTCACATGACTGCAAAAATTTTAGTGTGAATAGTAGAAGTATGTGTGCTTAAAATGTAAAAAGTCACAATTCAGTGTTTTGAAACCTATATAATCAGTTTTAACTGCATATAATTCACACCTTACACCTAGGTGACGTGAAAAACTCATTGTTTCACACCTGCTTTTTTCTGTACTAAACTGTAAGAGCGGTAGGAGATGTGTTTTGTGTGTGTGCATTGCAAGACACCAGCAGGCCGTACAGTATTGAGATGACAGTACAGCTGATAGGTGCTCAGTAGTACTATGTAAAACTGGACTTCACGCAAATTTACTTGCCTCTTTTCCTTTTACAAACTGCACTGTAGCATCGTCCCTCGTGTAACGGTTTGTAGCTGTTCCACGAACTCCGCCGGATCTTACGTCTTTGCAGTGTACTCGCCGATGAAGGACCCGTCCTCACCGAAACGGTCGTCGTCATCCCCGCAGTCATCCAGGCTCTCGCTGCAGTCCTCCAGGCTCCCTCCGCAGTCCATCAGGCTATCCCTGCAGTCCTCCAGGCTCTCCGCGCTACCATTTGCTTTTCCATTCTGGTTGATGTATCTCAGGCTGTCCTGGAGGAGCCTTCTCTCGGTGTCACTGTTCAACAGAGGGGGGCACTTGCCATTGCTTCAGCACACCACGAACAATGTTGGTGCAACGATGCTCAGCACACTGTTTACTGCAAAAAGCAGGGCCTGTTGTTGTGTTTTTTTGCAGCTGAGCTGGCAGAGGCTTTTGAGTCGAAGGGCCTGGTTCCAGTAACGGGAGAGGAGCAAATGGCACCCACCCGCCAGACATCTGGCATGTCAGTGCCCTAAGTCTCACAGGCATGGCTGCACACAAATAGTGCAGATTACAACTGACATGCCCACTGACGCTTAGAAGATGACAAGGTACTGCTATTCTGGGGAATTTTGGCCACCTTAAGGATATTTTTCACATGGCTGATTTTAGGCTTGCGAAACCCACAAATCCACAAAGCAACGTGAAATGAAACATTAAACATGGACAAAAACAAAGACCCCCCGCATTCCCTATTTATTGATTATGCAGACTGCTTTTTGAAATTATTATTAACTCCTCTAAATTCATGTAAAGGTTTTATTTTTCTTGCATTTCTCTTTTCCTTCTTTTATGAAGGTGATGTGACATGAGTTGAACATTGCTGCAATACAACTTGACATTTCTCCAGGTTAAAATAAATCCCAGAGTATATTTTTCCCATATATTTCATATTGAAAAAGGATCATTTAATTTTTCCTTCCTTTGCTTACTTTAGTGTCCTGTAGGAGGTACCACAGTAAATTAAAGGAACCAGACTGACTGCTATAGGTACAATTTTAGACATTAGCGTTTGCCAAGAAAAAAAAAACAAAAAAAAAAAACGCAAAAATGTGCTTTTGGCCAGAACCACAACTCCAGACACTACATACTGACACAGCACTCATTCCATGCTAAAAAGATGGATGACACATCCTCTGCTCTGTAAGAAATTAAATGTAACACTTTTGCACACTGTGGACAGTCACACCAATTATTTTATCCTCTACATCTGGGTTTTTCACTTAGGTATTGTTTGGAATATTTGTAATGACAGGGATGCCAACTTTCTCACAGAGGTCAGCCAGTACGGCAACACTGTCATATGCTTAATGTATGGATCACCGTACACTGTGCATGTGCAAAACAGAGATAAGAGAGTCTGAATGTACAGGGGATGTGTGTCTATATGTGCGAAACAGCAGCGTGTACCTGTATCCGTAAGGGCCATTTTTATTCTGGGGCTGCTGGTATGAACGGAGATCCTCATTCTCCTTAACTGCAGAGAAGGTAAGAGTGAAAACTTTTACACTTTCACCATAGTGATGCATAATGTTTACATATTTTTTTGTATCTAAGTCAACTTTCACTTAAAAATCTTTCCCCACATGGGTCCCGGTCTGTTGCATTTTAGTATAATCTAGGGATGTATCGGTACCGTTTGCCCACGGTTTGGTATGTATCGCGGTTTTGGAGTAACAGTAAGGTTTATGTATCCTTATATTTCAGAAAATAACACATCACCCTTTCATTAAACTGTGAACTCTTTATTTTTCCAAATAACTGCATGTTTAGCTTGATCGCAACATTTACTTAACCATGTAATGGTATTCGGTATATTATTGAACTGTATGGTACAGCCCTGATGGTTTGATACATCCACATGAACCGCGGTATAACAATATGCCTGTCATTTTCCTATACATTCCTATACATATAAGATGGTGTTTTTTCCTAAAAAATATATATTTAAAAAACTGGGGTCGTCTTGTTTTCGAGGGCTAGAATTTAAATGTCATTATATAACAGCAGATGGCTCACCGTACGGTTCAATAAAACCGCGATACATACCGAACCGTGGGCAGACAGTATCATTACACCCCTAGTATAATCCTGTTCAGTTTCAGGAGATCCACTGTGAAAAGGTGTCCATAAAGTACTCTAAATTTGATCCCAGGGGAAATTGTTAAAAACTATCTTTATATTAGAAGAAAATTGTTTTGCGTGAAAAAGAAAGGCCAGTGAAAAACACCAGCAGAATTCAGCGGAGATGAACTATTCAGTGATATGTGTCTGTGGAACATGTGATTGCAACGGCCTTCCCTGCCTGGGGCTGGGGGGGGGGGGGGGGGGGGGGGGGGGGGGGGGGGGGGGGGGGGGGGGGGGGGGGGGGGGGGGGGGGGGGG
>JAODKC010000107.1:29948057-29997230 GCA_026777985.1 Mormyrops attenuatus
TCGCTCGCCCCCCCCCCCCCCCCCCCCCACCCCCCCCCCCCCCCCCCCCACCCCCCCCCCCCCCCCCCCCCCCCCCGCGCCCGGGGGGGGGCGGGCCCCCCCCCCCCCCCCCCCGCGGGCGGATTGCTAGAACCAGTGCCCCCTCTAACTGCCGAATGGGACCAAAATTTTTTTTAACCTTATACATATGTATGAGTCCTGTCAGCAGCCTGACATTATGGAGACTCGGTGAATGGCAGCCTCCGGCAGCTGGCCTGGGGGAGGGAGGGATTGGTGGTGGATCAGTACAGTGGATGACATGTGATTCCCTCTGACAGGGGCATAGCGGCATGCTCTGCCCAAACTCGGGACTCAGCCACTCCCCAACATCCCGGGCCTGCTGTCAATAAAGTGTTGATATGACCAGAGCTACAACTCCAACAGGGAAGAACAAATCAGGAGTCAATGTGCCTGTCGATCCCGCACAAATCCCAAGGCGCCTCCCTTATCCCAGTGAAGCTTGCAGGTAGGAAATTTCAATGGCATAAGAACATATTTGTTGTCTTTCTGGAATCTCATAGTGTTTACCAAAAAAAGATAATATACTTGGGTTTATTCAAGTAAAACTTTTTTTTACTAATATGATGTTTTTATTCAGTTTCAGTTTAAATTTGGCCAAACCTGGGAGAGGTACAAAAAAAGCACAGCATCCTGCATTTTCTCCAAGGCAATCTTGCATCGCTAGAAGAAATCCTTAGCAAAGGTGCAACAGAGATAAGTTTAAAGTTATCAGAATTACTTGTGAGATATCACAAATTTGTGAGTCATACGCAATTTTTGAGATATCACATTTGTGAGTCATACACAATTACTATAACAAGAATGGAATAGACAATAGTTAAAATGCTACCTTAAAGATATCAAAAAATAATAATTATGATATAATCTCCTCTGCCTATTTAAACATTTATATTCACTGAAAAATAACTTCTCTGCAGTTTTTAAGTGTACATGCAACATATTCAGGGAGGCACATTATTAAATGTGTTCAGCTGGCTACAAAGCGGCTGTGTCTCCTGTTGGAGACGCCAAACGGTTATTTACCGCTCTGGTTTATGAGAACAGTCCACTCTGCATGGCTCAACAAATCTGCTGAAAACACTCATCAATCTCAGTGCCAAACTGTGCCAAAACATCTGTCAGCTTATCAAATCATTCCATGCGTAAAATCAATTTCTACAAAGTGAATGTTTTTAAGTTTTTTTTATGGTTTTCGGGGTCTTAATCACGCTCAACTGCTGCTGAACAGAAGGCCAGTCAACTGCGATCTACAGGGGTATTGATAATACACGAAAGTGTTACATTAAGGTTGTGGTGGTCACCCTATTTTATCAGACAAATCTTAGTCATGTTGTTCTTTTAAGTTATTTTTCCATAATAATCTAGACTGGGAAGGTCTGAAAAACACTTATCAGAGGGAAAAGAAAGAAAAAAAGAAGTTATGCTATATTCACAATAGTTTGAGGCCTACATTCACAACTGTTTGAGGTCTCTCCTCCTGTTTCATCATAAAGCAACAATTCTGAGCAGCACTGGGGACTTTTAAAAATGTCCCAGCTTATAAATACAGATTAATCAGGATCCTCTGGGATGTTGCCTCATTCCGACGAGAGACGTCATATTTCCTAAATATATAAAAAAATATGTAGGCTGGGAATAAAACGAAAGTTTGTGGCATATATTCTGAAGTGTTCAATTAATAAAGAGCTTTGAATTGTATGGATACATTCTTAGCATGATATTGCAACAAAAAGGGCGATTCTGATTTCTTTATATCTATAAATCCACTTGATGCAATGTGCATCCTGAATGAAGCTCTCATACACCGTAGCAATTTTCTTTAGATCTTTTGTCACCCATAGCTTTATGAAGAAATATAAAACCTTCTACCTGAATTACTGACGATCGTTTACCTAAGTACAATATCAGAAAAAAAACTAAGAACTTCTCTAACATCACCTCAAACTCATTTGGTGTCTGAAAAAATGTAAAAATGTCCTTGCAGCTCTCTCAGCTAATAAATATTTTCTCAGGTCATACTTGTGGCCTAGCTTAATGGCAACAATGAAAGCAGCTGGTCATGTTTTCCCATCAAGACTAAACATTGCAAACAAGCTTACTATGCCGACTGCACTGAACGGAATATAATCCAAAGACTGATCTACTGCAGTTAGTGGAATGTATACCTGCTACATACAGGTTAGCATCCTTTGCTACCTGCTGTTAGTGGAATGCATAACTGCTACATACTGTACAGGAAAGCATCCTTTGCTACCTGCTGTTAGTGGAATGTATACCCGCTACATACAAGTGAGCATCCTTTGCCCCCTATTTTGAGTGTATACCTGCGCCCTGCTGCCCCAGCCAAACCATATCATGACCTTCCTTCCTCAGCCCACTCACTTGCTTCAGGGATGGTCTGTCCGTCTTCTCTGATCGCCGGACCACAACCTGCCCGCGAGCAGGCACTCAGGAAGAACTTATACCTGCTGACCGCCTCCAGGTCCCTCACAACCCACTTGGCGCTATCCGGCCCGCTGATATTCACGGAGCGTGGGCTCAACGAGCTCGTGATGTTGTCACCTGCAACACAGCACATTACAGACCATCATAAATCACGATCACAAGGTGAGAAGAGCACCATGAGTAGTGGGTAGCTTAAACAGGGGGAACATATACAGTGGCAGCTGGCATCTGGAGTCGCGGTGGGGGTGGGGGGGGCAGATTAGAGTCACAGTGTAACAGCATCTGAGATAAAGCATTACACGGTGGTGGTGTGATTAGCCTTCCGTGTTTTAGTGCAAATCTCTGAGACGTCAAGTTCTCAAGGCGCCTCCCAGCAGCTCTCAAAGGCCGGTTTCAGCCTTTGAAAAGATTCATGCACTTGGTTCCACAGGCTCTAACGAGTCCCACAGTGACGGATGTAGGCATCACTCTTAACATTTAATGCCTGGCCATCTTCTAGGATACTGAAAAAATGTGAGGGTGTTTTTTTTCAAGAAGAAGAAGAACATGAAAAATCTGCTGGAAATGTGTAATCGTTGAGGATGAAAAGTAAGTGAGTTTGGTGCTAAAACTAAACCTGACTTGCATTTTTCCACGTTCCCTATGGCGATAACTGTAATGTTCCTGCAGAACTCTGCTAATTTAAATACACTTGGGATTGCTATGCCATGAAACATTCAAGGTACTAGACTTATTGACCGTGAGAACAGCACCACCCAGTGGACAAACTGATAAGACTAATGTTTTAAACCACCTCTCTTTTTGCTCAAACGCGTATAGGATACAGCCATCTCATAGGAAATGGCTTGAAAAGGCAGGTGCATACTTACTTATCTGGTACTGCAGAAGATAGCCAGTGAGAATACCGTTGGCTTTCAGGGGGGGCACCCAGACCAGTGTGATGGAGTTTGACTGGGCATTCGTTGCTTTCAATATGGATATTTTTCCTGGAACTACAAAATAATAAGCTTCTTAAGTGTGGCTGTATTGATGCTACTGCTAAGTCTAATCCAGTGTGTGTCAGAGGTTCTGTCCCCTGGCCAGCACTCACCTCCCTCTGGTGTCCTGAAGGTGACAGGGTTACTGCCAGGGCCGCTGCCTCGCCCGTTGAAAACGCTGACAGTTAGGTTATACTCAGAGTAAGGAACCACGCCGGGGATCAGGGTCTGGTTGCGGTCTCCGTATACTGTCAGGGACTGTTTGTCTTTCAGGGTGTGGTCCATATTCAGGAGATCCAGCAGCCTTCTGAGATGAATCTGAGAGGGCAAAAAGACACCATGAAGATGTAGTAATGGGCACAGGGGACTGAGATAAGTAGGCGCCGTGCACGCCTGTGAAGCAGGGGGCGCTGCAGTGCAGACACTCACGGAATAGCCTCGCAGATGCCCTTGCAGGTGGTGCTGGGGAACAGGTGCCCAGGTGACTCGGATGAGGGTGCTGTTCATCACCGCTACGGCCACATCATCTGGGGCTGCTGTAGGTACTGTGAGAGCAAGCAAGCCACAAGCAGGCGTTATTAACTCCACCCAAGCAACGTTCCTGGTGAAGAGTTTAAGGATACCTTCTATGGCAAGGACCACCTATTCTCAACTAACTATCCACCTAACAAGTTCTTCCATAGCAATTGTTATACAAATACTTAATAGCATATGTTCAGTGTGAAATGTAGTATTTGATGACTCTTCCAGGGCACACAGTATCTCCTGTTGAAAAACACTCAATCAATGTCACCTGGTGGAAACACCCACACTAAAGCAGTGGCAGAAGGAAACAACATTTTTCACACTGCAACCTGTTGCTCAGAAGGACTGGCACTGTAAAATGAAATGAATCTCTGCAGGGGGCAATTACGCGAGCTGGACCGAATTGACACGATGCATTCTTCCAAAGCACATAATTTACACAAGATCCCGCAGCATTTATCATAAATCAGCGAATACTCACTGTCCTCCCCTGAGAACAGTGTGAAGACTTTGGGCTCAGGCGCCCAGCCAAGGGCATTTCTGGCTTGGACCTTGACCTCATACGGCACAAACGTTGGGGTGTTCTTCACAATGATATGATTCCTCTTCACTGTGTGCTCTTGCCAGTGCTTCTCTACACCCCGTCGTCTATAGCTGACCTGGTACTCCAGACCAGGCCCATTATATTCTATTGGTAATAATGGCTGTAAGAAGCAGGATAAACACAGAAAGTAATTTAAATGCATGTTTCATGCAGAAAATGTCATCAGAACAGAAAGGCAGCAATTGTGGGCATCATTCTGCCTAATGTGCCATCAATCCCCCAACTGCGTAACCTGTGCTCCATTCCGTCTATACAAGGAGAACAAACAAAACTCTCCATTATTTCTACACTACCTCCAGTTTATATCTGTATAATATTTTATAAGAGTAATTCTCCTCTCATTCTGCTGTCATGTCTAAGCACCATGAAAGATGACCAACCAAGAAACTGAGCTATTCTACTTAAAACTGACCTAATTTACAGTTTTCTACTTTTCTAGATTACATGAAAGTGTCAAAAATCAAAGATTAAAACAAGGTGCTAAAAAATCTCAGGAATGCTCTGGTTCTTGTAAAATATTTAAATCCTAAGATTTAGTAAGTAGCGCAACAACTCAATTCCTTACCTCCCAATGAATATTCATTTCTCGTGGTGAATTGCCTTCACTTTTTATAGTTTTTGGATTCTTGTCTGGAGCTATTACCAAATAGGAAAAAAAAATTCTATTGTTTAATGTGCTGCATGTTGTGAATAATGGTATAATGGAATTACTGTTTGGCTTGGCAGAGTACGAGCAAAAGAATCAATCAGGAAATAAAATGACAATATAAATAATTCTCAGTAGTGCATTCAGATAGTCAGAGGATTCGCAATTTATGCTAATTTTAGAGATTTTCTTTTTCCTCATGGAAAGATAGAATTAAAATGCCTTAACTATGTAATTTGTGTTATTTTGATTCAAACCACATAATTTACAGAAAAGCTTCAGGATAAATGCATTGCGCTATTTTAAAATTGTGTAATTTAAAGTTGCATAAAACAAGAAGTCACTGTGTTAAATTATTGAGAGGCACGGGTACTTTGAGTCAGACGAAACTGATTTTGAAACCGCATAATGTTACTGCAGTGATGGAGTGATGAAGAAGGAGGGATAAATGGAGTGACAAAGGAAGAGAAGGCTTGAGATGAGTGGAGGGAGACCGGAGCCACACCTGACGGGGGGGTCAAGTATCTTTCAGTGGGCTCGCTGGGCGCGCCCCTCCCGACAGCGCTGACCGCAGACACTCGGAAGCGGTAGTCCAGGTGTCCGTGTAGCTTCAGCCTGGCTGTGGTGTGGTTCCCCACCACTCTGCTCAACTCTTTCCACCTGCCTGGTTCCCACTGGCTTTCCTCATACTCAATGACAAAATCTGCCCAGAAAATAATGCAAGGTCTAGAGTCTTGTGCACAACAGGCTTTTGGCAGCCCCATACAGCGATCAACATACAGAGACACAGCTTCATGTCCGAAAGCAAGAGCTTTGGTCACAGCAATGCATGTCCAGAAAAAGGAGACATGTCTCTTACCAGTTACGGTGGTGTTGCGGGCATCCCCAGGAACCCAGTACAACTTTACACTTCGATTCTGGTGTTCTGCAAGGACGAGGGCTAACGGCCTACCGGGGACGTCTGAGAAAACGTGATGGCAACTTAAAACTCACAATCAGAACACCACTGCCACATCAACTCACAATGGTATGCTATTTAAAAATATAATGATACAAATAATGGTTTGTTTCGAGGGCTATAATTCTTTATTTAGTAGATGCCTTTTTTTTCTAAAGTGGTATAGAAGTGATGAAAGCTTGGGGTCAGACAGCAGGGTTGGCCGGTGTCCCTGGAGTGCTTAGGGTTATGGACCCAACAATAATATGATTACTTGGCTAGCCATGGGATTTCAACCCATGACCTCCCGGGTTTGGACATAGACTCCCCTGCATTATGAATAGTGACAGCTTTGACTGCCTAAACCAAGGTACCCCAATTGCTGTCCTGGTGGGCCAGTCTGCAACATAATTTGCAGATTTCCCTGCTCAAACACACCTAGTGAACTTGGAAATTAGTTGGTGGGACTAATAAGGTGTATTTGAGTAGGGAAATCTGTAAATATGTTGTGGACTGGCCCTCCACGACTGTAACAGGGGAAGCCTGATTTAATCCAAGTGTACATCATAGAATTTTAATTGCCTCAGTTTGGACCGGAATGCAGGTTTTGTGAAATGTTCATACATACACAACATTTTTTAGCATTAACAATGCATTTTAGTAAATGAATAAATTCTATGTTTCACTGCGGCTGTAACAAATTCATTTACATTTATGAACCGACCGTCTAATACAGGTCGCAGCAGTTTATTTTCCAATGCAGGACGTTCCCATATTTTAAGGGACTGTTGGAAACCCTAGTGCAGAGTGAGCAAATAACTCACCCAGTACTGTGAGTTGGGCCATTGCCCGGTCCTGGTCCAGGCCAGTCCGGGCCACACATGCATAAAAGCCTTGGTCACTGTGACTCACATTGACAATCCGAAGGACTCCACCCTCCACAATGTATCTGCCCAGAATCATAAAATCATTCATTCTGAAGTAACTCATAAATACAAGTCTGACACCCACTTTTACAGTTCAAACTACTCCACAATTATTCTAAGTTTATCAGTATTCCTGTATAATTGGATTGCTGTCCTCCATTATGTAAGGTACGGTACGGAAATGACGACCCCAGGTTGATTACGCGTGTTTCGAGGTCACCTTACCTAGGATTCTCAGTAATACTGAGGGATGTTCCTCCTTTCTCCCAGTGTATCTCAAAGTCACGCTTGAGAGACTTGTCATACTCTGCCTGGCATGTGAAGTTTGCCGTCGCCCCCTTAAGAACTTGCAAATCCTGTGGTGGTTCCATAATTTTGGTTGGATCTTACAGGAGGGAAATAAGCAGAGGAAATACTTTACTGAAAAGACAGCAAAACTGCCTCTGCAGAAATGTGAACTTCTGAACCTACTTTCATCTTAATTCAGACAGATAATGTTTCTGATGTTTGCTTCGCAGGGAAAACATTTAAAGCACCATGTCCTCATATCCAGTTTATACATGAATTTGTACCTTTTATGTGCAGTGTAGCAGAAATTGAGGCTCTCCCCTCAGAGTTGGAGGCAAAGCAGCTGTACATCCCAGAGTCCATCTTCTGAACAGAATGGATGCACAACGATCCATCTTTCTGAATGGAGAACCGCTCTCCCTCAACAGAATTAATCCTTTCTTTGTCTTTAGTCCTGTTGGTACATCCAGCGTCAGTGGAGGTACTCTAGGGAATCTCAGTTTCCTACTTCAGTGGATGCAGTAATTGTTATATAGTCACTCTGGGCTTATGCACTACATGATAAGCAAAAAAAAGCTATTTGAAAATTTCTAGACATCCTGATTTAGGGGGAAAAAACTTGTCAGTGTCTTTGTCTGGCATGTACGAAGGTCGTGTTCTAAGGTCCTCTGATAGAAATAAGAAATAAGAAATTTACAAACGAGAGGAGGCCATTCGGCCCATCAAGCGCGTTTGGGGATTCATTTGTGTTCCATGGACAAGACTACAAACAGGCAGTGATCGGGCATTTCAAGTTGTTGCCCCAAGGCTGTGGGATGGTCCTCCTCCATCACTGTGTTTTGCAGACTCTGTTGAAGGTTTTAAAGGGCAACTTAAAACTTACCTTTTTTCTCAGGCTTGTGGTCTTAAGAAATCATGTTTTGACATGTATTGTGTGTCTACGTTGCACTTGTTGTGTGTTTTTATATTGCTGTTTGGATTGATGTTTGGATTTTTGTTGTATGTTTTTCTGCATGTTCGTCTTGTACAGATGCATCTGGAATGTTGACATGATTCACAGAACTGATAGAGAGGCCCACCGCATGATGTCAGAAAGGGGAGGAGCCTGGGCCTTCAGGTCCTCCTTGACTGAAGGGAAGGCTGGGTTACCCACCAGGAGATTACAGAAGGTGGTGAGCTGAAGGTCTTGCAGTGCAGACACACTGTTGCTCCCATCATAGCTGCATACTCTTGCTTGTCTTCTGTCAGGATCATGGGGGCGAGGTCTGCAATGTGAAAGTTGAGTCATTCCAAGCATCGTGGTCTGGACTCTGGAGTCAGCTTGCCATTCGACCCATTGGGTGACAGGGGTGGCCACCTAGGATGCCATCTTAGCAAACCTCCAGTGCCGCCCCAAGTAAGGAGAGTGCCAGGCACTTGTGAGGGGGAAATGAAGTTTAAGGGTGGACATTACTCCGATTACTGAATTGTATATCATTTGCTAAAAATAAAAAATACCCTATCATATTGAAGTACATTGAACAACAGGAGAAACACATACAGATAAAAGTCATACAAAAGTTAAACACAACAATTTCTACATTACTAAAATGACACACACACCAAGTCCTATCTGAGCTTTCTGAATTCCAAGACCTGTCCAAAGTGGGGCATGTGCCACGCGACGGCCTTCGAAAAACCTGTCAGCACTTAAGGGAGCATCTCTGTATTGATGCTGGAGCCCTATTGGCGCATGTCAGGCAACAGTCATGCAGGACTGTTGCACCTGGGAAGCAATCAGCAACTGGTTGCACTGACAACCTGCACAGATTGCACTGCACCGACTGGCTGCACTGCACCGACTGGCTACACCGACTGCACTGCACGGACTGCACTGCACCAACTGGCAGCACTGACCTGCTGCATCAACAGCACTGCACCGACCACTTGCACCAACTGCATTGCACCAACACTCAGCACTCCAGCTCTGCAGTTTACTACAAACTAGCAGCTGTTCGCCATCCTTTATCAATTACATGTCAGCTGGTTTCTCTCCACTACCATTACCACAGAATGAACAAAGGATGAAAACAGCTGGCAGGGCAGAAGTGCACACAATGGCCCCAGGTTTGTGAAAGAGACACTGAAAGAAACTCATTCAGTTAATTCATTTCAGTGCAGGCTGAGATCATGACTGAGGCAAAATTACAGAAGATAAGTGTAGTGCTATCTGAGAAGGCAGGACAGGGATTTAGAATATGCCATGTGGGGCCTGTGATAGGCTATAGGCACCACCACAGCTTTGTACTGGATAAGCAGTTGAGAGAGGCTGAAATATACATTTGTACCAGCCTATTCTATTCTTATGCTGTGTTTTTATTTATAAAGAATGCCAATGTATCAATATCGTGCTCACAATCCATCAAAGAATGAATCACGAAACAGTTGTATGAGATGTGTACTTGTTATGGAAAGAGACTTTTAAAATATGAAAAAATGTTTCAGATTCAGCTAATAATTATAAATACATAGCTGTAAAGTGTGTAAATGCCATGATGCGGTTACTCACTCAGGACCATGACGTTCACGTTGGCTAGGATGGTCCCATGCCTGTTCGAAGCTTGACACTGATAGACGGCGCTGTCCTGTGGTTGACGCAAGAGCAACTCGTCATTCAGAATCTGCCTGTGGGATGCTGGTAGATCTGAAAGAATGGATTCACATAGTTAGCTTCGCACCAGCTTATGGACAGGGGTTCTGGGAGACTTTTCAGGAGAAGCAGATGTTTTAGAGAACCGAGCGCCTCTCTCGGTACCTTCGAGGACGCGTCCGTTCATCATCCAGGTGATGGTTGGTGGGGGCTTGCCAGTGGCGGAGCATGAAAGCCGCACATCAGACCCAGGCGTACCTAACACATTTTCGGGTTTCCGCACCCAGCGGGGTGGCTCTTGAGACAAACAAGATCAATAAACATTATACTCTATTCTAGCAGTACGAGAATGACCCGTATTCCCAGCTTGTGGAAGTTTTGTTTACAAAAAGATCTGTTCTGAGGACAGAAGGAACAGTGATTGGTTCAGAGAGATAACCATGTAGAGGAGCTGGGTCAAAACTAAAGAAGGTGGGACCATACATCTGATTGGTTGGTCCCGCCTCCTCAAGTTGCTTGGACCCACCTCCTCTACAGTCTGATTGGTTACCTCTGCACGTAAAAATGTCCATAAACAAGAACACATGTCTGGGTTTTGTTTACAGTGACTGGGGAGCTGCAACCTTTTATTTTGAGGTGAGGTGAGAGTTTTCACTTAGGACTTGCGGCAAAAATATGTTGCTTCGGTTCATGAATAACTGTGAATTTGGGTAAGCAGTTTACAATTACAAAATGTCACTTGTTGTCTAATCTTGATTGCTACTGTAAAAACGTGTCTTTATAAATATATGCAAACTGTTCCTCACCTTCCACTATCACGTGAAAGACATGGGTGGTGTTTCCTGCAGAGTTCTCCACCACACATGTGTATGACCCGTCATCTTCTGCGCTCACCCCGGATATCGTGAGGCGCTTTCCATAGTTCATCAGGTCAGCGTAGGGTGGCAGTGTGTCTTCCAGTTTTGCCCAGTAAATCACCGGAGTTGGACTTTGTGCGACCCAAATAAGAAAGTATATATTCTACTGATAATGCAATTTGTACCTTAGTCTCTGCTCCTACTTCTCACATAGTATCCTGCCATGTGATTATATGAGTAAGATACTCACAGCCCCTCTGCTATGCACTCTAGGTGCAGATCGTCCCCATCGGCCAGCCGTACCACCGTCTGAGCACCAGGGGGAGACATCAGCCTGGGTTTCCTCGGTAGGGTTGCGCTACCTTGTATAAAAGGTTCTTTGATCAAATGGTTTTGGATACACCAGTAACAAATGGATTTATCCAGAAAATGTATTTTAAAACTATTAAATTAAGGGAAACAAATAAAAACACCTCTCTGGCCAACCTTTTTGTTGTTTCAGTTTAAGATGTTTCAATTTTTAGTTTAGGGGTGTAATCATAATACTTGTAATTACCAGTTCTTGATTTGAATACACGATGCATAAATTAATGTTTTTATTGAAGTTTAGAGAGAGTATCAGTGACACTTCACTTACTGACAGCTGCTGTCTTGTCTGAGTCATTTGTAGACTTTGCTGGGAAAGAAAGAGAATGCATATAACAAAGATGAATAAATCAATATAATACACAAAAATATAAAATACAAAGATCAAAAATGAGCAATAACACTGGTAAAATGCATTGAAAAGAATGAAATGTCACACGAGCATAATGAGAATGACCCGGCGAAGGAAAGTGCCAGTCGCTCGCATTCCGTACCGCTTATGACCACCACAGTCATGGCAGTCTTCTGGACTATAGTGCGTATGTTGGGGAAGAAAGCAAAGCAGCAATAATCTCGGCGACTGTCCTTCTCTACAGCATTGGAGAAGTAAAGGTTCCCATCCAGGCCGACGGACACCCGCTCGTCCTGTTCAATGTGCTTCAGATCTGAAGGCAACACATGGAGGGAACTTTCACTTCATAGTTTAGATATACATGGCAAAGTGAGCAGGCACCACAGCATTGTTAAAAAACGGAGAAGGTCCTTTAGCATGGGGCCATAGTGTGTCTACCAGTTCCAGTTCTGCCCAGTGAACCACAGAGTCGTACTTTGTTTTTTTACAGTAAACTATATCAGCTCATTATTTTCACATAAGTGCTTCCATCGATGAGTCTTTCAAAGATACATTTCGTGAAGGTGTATGTGACATAACCTTGCTTGCATTCTTGGACTGGGGGGGGGGGTCAAATTCTTAACTCTAACTGATCAACACTGTTGATGGCTCGTTTGTTTTTTTTTAATGCTTTGTCATATCACCAAGTCATATACCTTTGAAGATATCATTCCAGGAAATCACATAGTTTCAACATAGTAACACTATTACTTGCTAACACTCTACAGTATGTATTGCTCCAATTACCTTTCGTGTGTATCTTGGTTTTTGAAACCTGCACCCTTTCTATAATAACTGTAGTAATTCTGAATGTTTAGGGTCTCACTCACCTACAGTCATCCAGTAGATATCTCTGGGGGGTATTCCTGTAGGAGGGTTGCATTCCAAGACAATGGGCTGGCCCTCATCCACCACAATGGGTTTGATGGTTTCTTTGGGGAATTTTGGAACATCTATCCATGTAAATGAAGAACAAGGATTTTTGTTGGTTTGCATTAATAAGGGCAGGGGTGCAACAGAAACCCGATCTGACACACAAATCCGGTCCAAGTGTCTGTGATTTGTCTGGTTTGATTCAAAACACCCAATCTGGCTCAAATTTAATAGAAAATCAGCCAAAACCAAAAAACCTAGTTCAGTATAATCAGTATACATATGGTGTCATTATTACTAGATGTTACTGTAAAATAGTTTATGTTAAGGTCTTATCATTTACTTCTATTTAGTTGTAGTGTATATATAGAAAACTGTATGATTACAGATGATCCGGCTTTTTATTAAAAGCTGTCTGGAGATAAGGTGGCACTATCTTCCTTGTAAGATGTATAAGTGGTGAGCAAAATGAAATCTTATGAGAAATCTAATGTGATGTGATGTGTGAAAGAGGAAATGCACCCTGTGAGTTGTATGGAAGATCTGAACCAAAAGACTGAACAGTTCATTCCTCACTGGGCACTATGAAGTCCATCTCCCCGGTTATGGCCATCCCAAGCTTGTTTGAGGCAATGCAGCGATATCTCCCTGCGTAATGAGAGATGTTTCTGCCATTGGGGATGACGAAGGTCCCAGAATTCCCCTCCGTCATCAGCCGGTGATCCTGGTGTGGGTTGAACCCCTGTCCATTTTTTGTCCAGTGGTATCTGATAGAGGGAGTGAGATCATCAACTATATTCCAGGACATGACACAAACCAGACTAATGGTACATTCCTACAGGGCAATGGATGTGGATATATCGATAATAAGATCTAAGATTTAATGTTTGAAGCAGGTGCCAGGTCCAGGCTTCAGTCAAAAAGCAAGCTGCCCACTGAGGAGCTGCCCCTCACTGCACTCACTCTGGTGCGGGGTTTCCTCTGGCCTCACACTGCAGGGTGAAGTTGTCTTCAAGTGGAAAGGCGATGAGGGAGCTTGGCAACTGCTTGGTGATGGTGGGCGGCTGTTCAACTGCAGTGCAAAAAAACGAAAATGAAAACAGCTTCCCATCCCTCCATACTGCTTTAGAAACCGAATGATATCGTAATGCAAATAGAATTATATGTACATGTAAAGACAATAATGACAACATCAGGGGTTGAGGTGAAAAAGGTCTAGGATGTTGTTTTTTTTACATTATGCAGTGATGAAACATAGGGCATTTCCTATGTGCTGTAGCCAATTCATTTCAACTTAGTGATTAAAGTTAGGTGAATCGACGGTTAGCTTTTTGTACAATGTGTCTCCAGAAGCATCTGTTCCAGGCCTGGTGAACCTGTCTCTGAAGACAACCATCTGTGATGCCACCCAGTACCTTATTATTGTGATGACGCATAGCCTCAAAATGACATAATTGTCTTTACATTGGGGGAACATCGTGACAGAAGTTACGGAAGAAAATAATCATTTTTGGGAGGCGCAGGGGGCCCCAGATTTTGGTTCCCACTCCCTCCCCTAGGTGTGAAGTCTGCATTTTCTCCCTAAATTTAATCCAGGCGCTCCACTTTTCTCTCACAGTTCACAGACATGTCGTTATGCTAAACTACCCATAGTCTGTGAATGTTTGTGTGCATGTGTCCTACAGAGGACTGGCACCCCATCCATGGTTTTAGTCCAGCCTTGTTCCCTTAGTACCTGATAAAGTATAAAAAAAAATCACATGCACTTTGTTTCAAAGTCATTGTATTTTTCAATATTTTGTCATCTATAATGAAATAAAGCAAATAACTGCTTTATTGGTTCGGCAGAGACTAAAAAAAATAAAAATATGTTTGTTTCACAACTTAACAGCAAAATTATTAATGAGTCAAAAGGACATTAACAAGCATTATGTAATCGATGAAACAAGGTCAGGCCTTGAAAAAACAGATACACATGTTGCTGATTTTAAGTTAGACTTCAGTTAAAATGAGTCAGTGCCAGAAAGTTGTGTTAGTGTTTAGCTCAGCTTACTCTCCAGTGGAATTTCCAGGCTGCACACACTGAGGCACACGGTGAAAATGACAGCTACACCTAGAATCCAAGGGGACCCCATGGGGCGGCTGCTGACGGAGCTGACGAGCTCTCTGAAAAACGTGACACGTGACAGCGCCATCCCACTCACAGAACCTGCAAAAGCAGCAGACGCACAGCTGTCAGTGCAAACAGCTCAAACAGTGAGTAACAGAGGCCCCTGAAGACTCTTTGTCTCAATGAATCTAATCATGTTCCCTTGAGGCTTTTAATTTGATATTTTACTGTTGTGAAGCAAATGGTCTCCACATGGAAAGTCAGAGCTTATGTAACATGCATTCACACACATAACTGACATGCAGTTTATCTGACAAATACGTCCTCAGGACATGGAAGAAAATCACACCCTAAAACATTCTCACTTAACCAGCAACCATGAATAACCTATTAGTAGTATGGGACCAACATAGCTCCATGCCTCCAACAATTCAGAAGCAGTACTACTACTTTCTCTATTCCCACCACCATCACTACTACTACCCTATTACTCATGCTAATACTACTCCTACTACCATACTCCTCCTCCTCCTACTCATCCTCCTACTATACTACTAGTATTCTACTGCTACTACTACTAATACTATACTACTAGTATTCTACTGCTATGACTACTACTAATACTACTATTACTACTACTTATACTACTACTAATAATAATGATTATTATCATTATGACAATTATGATAATAATAATAACAAATACAAAAAAATAACAAGATAGTCAGAAATATAAGAATATCAGAGGAACAGAAAACAGTATCACCTCCTACAGAAGATGAAGTCCTATCCCCGTTAGTACTGCAGCCCTAGTGCTATGAACAAGACCAAAGAGAGGAGAGTTGCCTCAGCCGGAATTCAGGGCTCACATTTCGATACCATCAGTATACAAGGCAAAGAAGCTGGCATGTATGAAATGTGAGGGATGGGAACGCAGAGCGGATCACAGATAGAATTATCGTTTAATGATAAAGAAACTAAAAGAAAAATAAAATGCAGAGTACAGGTCAATTACAGGGTACACACACACACACACACACACAAAGAGACACACACAGACAGACCTGTTCTCATATCATATCTTTGTGGGGACTGTCCATTGATTTCTATGGGCAAAACCTTAATCCCAACAATGGCAACCTTAACCCCTACCCAGCCTTAGCCTTAACCACAAGTAACCAAACAAAATACAAGACTTTTGGAATTGAAAATTTTTCATTTTCTGTTTGCACTCACAGATTTTTATAAAATTGAGTTTACCTGTATGGGGACTGGAAAAAATGTCCCCACAATGCCAAAATAAAAGACTATTATCACATGGTGGGGACATTTGGTCCCAACAATGTAATATATACATGACTACAATCAGAAACATACACAGACACTTGCAAACAGAGGGCAATTTAATGACAATTCATAAATCGACTAAACTACATGTTTTTGTACTACAAAAGGAAACTGCAGTCCATAGAGATAATATGGAGGGCTATTTTTACTAATGTACTAACTACACTATTACTATTACTACTATTACTACTACTACTATTAGTCGCTACTGTGGAAATTCCTGCTGCAGAGAAATCTTTCTTTTTAAGTTTTGTGCTGTAAGTGAGGTTAAAAAAAATTCTCAGCTAACTAGATTTCCTATGTTGAGGTACAGCATAACTCTGCTATGGAATGAATCGCAAATCAAACCAGAGAAATATTACCGAAAGGTCCCTGCACCACACAGATGGCCCCACGCCCATCGGTCTGTCCCAGCCAGATCATGCAGCATGGATGCGCCACGTGTGATGTGGGCTTCTGCAGAAGCAGCGAAATCCCAACGCCCTGACTGACTGAGAGGCCAAGACTAGACTGATGAGCGGTTCTTGCACATCTTCATTTTTCTGAACCATTCCAGCTCCGCCCAGGAGTAATTAGGTCAAAAACCAACAAACACACCTTGACAGTTTGGCCTCACGCTAAAAGCAGGCTTCCGCATCCCAGCTGTCGTCCAGGGGGATTGTTTATCAAGTAGTGTTGCGACAGTGTGAGATTTTCAAATACTCCAAACTTCATATTTCAGTTCGGAGTGAACCAAAGTATACCAAAATACCTTATGACTGGACAGCAGCAATTTCAACTAATGAAAATATAAAGTAATATTGCAGATATGGGATATTTGGGTAATACTGTTGAGCCAAAAACTGTAAATTGACAACTAGAGTGACCACTTAACCCTCTGGAGTCTGAGGCCTCTCGGACACTTTCAAGGTAGTCTGACATGCCTTGACATTTTAAAATCATTTACCTATCTAAAAAACATTTATCCCAACACTCTACAAATGCTTTTATCCAGCACAAACCTAGCAGCAATAATCCGAGACCATTTAGAATGTCATTCTTTTAGTTCTTGTTTAAATAAACTTAAAAAAATCCTATGACAGACATGCTATGACAGTACCACGCTTGAATTCACTGAGTTTTTCAGAACAACCCATTCTTTCAAAAATGTTTGGAAACCTGACTGCATGGCTAGGTGCCTGATTTTATATACCCGTGGCAATGGGTCTGAATGAAACTCCCAAATTGCAATATGTTTGTCCATATAATGTATAATTTATTTTTGGTAATGAACCGACCCTCCCCAAAAACCCGAGCATTCTACAGCCTGGTGGAAGAGTAGAAACACTTGTCTATGAAGAATCCTGTTTCTGGTCCAAGTGAAATCCACAAAAACAGATATAAAGAGACTAATGGCAAACATCTACAGGTGATGCCCCTTCTGACAACTACTAATGTGCCTCATCTATGCTGTCAACACATCACATCCTTTCATGTGGTCCCGGCTCACCAATTTGCCTCATTAGACACGCCGATATGTAAGGCACCTCCCCATTCGGCACTGAGCCGAAAGAAACATTTCAAAGATCACGGCAACAGTGGAAATGCACACACACACAAGAAAACTGACCTTCACGTCACCTCCTCAATGCATTAATTCCACAAGCCAAAAAGTCAAGCGCAAGACCTTCAGAGTTAAAGTTTTTTGTCCTGTGCCACCGTGACAAAGGTCGATCTGGACAGTGATCTGACTGCAACAAGATGGTTTATTCAGATCAGGCAGCAGCCGTCAGAATTCCTCACGGTCAAAGCACTGCAGCCGCGCAACGTGTTACCTGTAATGTCGAATAAGGGCATTTATAAATGACTCCGACCGAGGATGGGAAGGCAATACTCTGCTAACCTTAGTTATCTTGATAAGAATATGTCCAAAACCACTGTTTATAAAGGAGAAGTTATATTTTATGTTGTACAATTAATCTGTTATAGTATCATTTATATCCTGTTCTCTGTTTACTTGTGGAACTTCATTAAATACTAGGTCTCCTCTTTAATGTTTTAATGCATTTAGTAAAGTTAGGAAATACTAATTACAAATGCCCTGTACTAACCAACATGTCAGACATGTTTATTAAACAGAAAACAGCTGTGTTAGTCCACATTACATACCAATGCATTGGACACCTTTGGCTCCGTTTGGCTTTTTCCAGCTTCATTGTTAGTTTTTTGGTTATTGAAAAGAACACACCGAATGCTGTTTTAGGCTAAAATATTTATGCTGCATGGAGAAAATACTGGGAACATCTTTATTGCTTGTGGTTACTGGCCTGTTCCGACAGTCATGAGTCCTTGATTCTTATAGTTTTAATTACTAGCTTTTAATGCGAATAATCAGTTTTATTGCTACAGTTAGATCCATAAGTATTTGGAAACTGATGCAATTTTTGTAATTTTCTCTCTGTATATCACTGCAATGGATTTGAAATTAAGCAATCAAAATGTGAGGGAAGTATAGAGTTCAGCTTGAATTTAGCAGAGCAGAATTTAGGGGGTTCAACAAAGGTATTAAATAAAGCTGTCTGAAATTACAGCCATTTTTCACAGAGTCCCTCCATTTTCAGAGGCTCAAAAGTAACTGGACAAAGTAATATAATATAAAATACATGTATTGTTTTAAAACCTGAATGAAAATCCTTGAATGAAAATGCCTGAAGTCTGGAAGCCATGGACATCAGCAAAAGCTGAGTTTCCTCCCTTGAGATGCTTTGCCAGGCCTTCACTGCTGGCACCTTCTCTGCTGCTTGTTTATTAGTCTGATTGCCTTCAGGTTTGTCTTCAGTAACTGAAAAGCATGCTCTATTGGGTTGAGATCAGGCGATTGACTTGGCCAGTGAAGAATATGCCATTTCTTTACATTGAGAAACTCTTGGGTTGATTTTGCAGTATGTTTTGGGTCATTATCCATTGGCACTATTAAGCACCTTCCAATCAGTTTTGCAGCATTTGGCTGAATCTGAGCAGAGAGTACAGCCCAATACACTTCAGAATTCATTGTGTTACTTCTGTCAGCAGTCACATCATCAATAAACACCAGTGACCCAGTTAAATGGGCAGCTATACATACCCATACCATAACACTGCCTCTACCATGTTTGACAGATGATGTGGTATGCTTCCGATCATGGGCTGTCACTTTCTTTCACCATAATTTTCTCTTCCCATCAGTCTGGTGCACGTTGATCTTGGTCTGATCTTTGCAAAGTACCCCATTCCAGAATTTTGCAAGCTTTTTAAGATGCTTTCTGGCAAAGTCTAATCTGCCCTTCCTGTTCTTCAGTGTTGCCAGATTGCATTTAGAGGAAAACCCTCTGATTTACATTCATGAAGATGTCTCTTGATTGTAGACTTTGACAGTGATATGCCTACCTACTCAACAGTGCTCTCGAGCTGGCTAGATGTTGTGAAGGGGTGTTTCTGCACCAAGGAAAGAATTCTGCAGTCATCGATATCAGTTGCCTTCTGTGGTCTCCCAGGACTTTTGGTTTTGCTAAGCTCAGCAGTGCATTCCTTCATTTTAAGAATGTACCAAATCGTTGGTTTTGGCACTCGTCAAGTTTTAGCTATCTCTCTGACAGGTTTATTTTGTTTTTCCAGCCTAATGATGGCCCCCTTCACTTAAATTGACACCTCTTTGGACCTCATGTTGAGTTCCAGTGAATAGCTACCAAATGCAAATTCAGTGCTTGGATTCAACTCCAGACCTTTAATCTACTTAATTTGTCATGGAGTATCATGGGAACAGGGCACACCTGGCCAAGAATCTGTGTCAGTCACATGGCCAATTGCTTTTCAGCTTCTGAAAATGGAGGGACTCTGGGAAAAATGGCTGTAATTTCTGAAAGCTTAATGCAATACCTTTGTTAAACCCCTTAAATTAAAGCTGAAAGCCTATACTTCCATCACATCTTGATTGATTAATTTCAAATCCATTGTGATGGTATACATAGAAAAGATTACAAAAATTGCAAAAATGTCCGAATACTTATGCACCTAACTATTAAAATTTTGGGGTAACTGATAAATCCAAGTCCATTATCAATAACCCCTTCCTCAATTAGGCTTGAAGTAACCCGAACCCTTCGTAGGAAGCACAGGGTATAAGAGAGGACACACCCTGAACAGGATTTCAGGTCAACACAAGCCATGCAAAAATACTAATTTTCATACTCCAACCGTAATTCAGTCATCAGTTCACCTCAACAAAATGTTTCTGGTTTATGGAATGGAACTGAGGTGCCTGGAGAACACCTACAAAAACAAAAATGAAGAAAAAACATCCAAATTCCACAAACGCAGCCTGAAGTCTGTGGGGCTACCCACACAGCTATAGCGCTGTTCCGTGTTAAAGTACAACCTCATCAAGTACAGATCACTTCCCTACTGGCCCGAATTAAAACCATTTTCATGCACGCCTGCATGCAGACATCTTAATTGTTCCACCATCACCTCTGAGTAGGTGAAGAGGCCCAAAAGAGGAGACAGAGACGGATGGAGGGCAGGGGCCCAGAGAATAGGGGTGAAGATGGAGCGGGGATGAAGACGGATGACAGAGGATCAACGAGGGAGTCCCCGATCAATGTCTGTGGGGATCGACCAATCATGTCCATGCTTGGAATGTGTGTGTGGGGGTTGTCATGCGCGTGTGCACTCACAAAGCTAGCCCTGCTCCATGGTTTTTGACATGTTAGTACTTCCACACTTTAGTGTAGTCGGCTGCTGACAGACAACATAAAATACAACACAGTTGAACAGCACCCACACAACTGTCCTGGATGGCCAATATGCAGACTGTCTTCTTAAATCAAAAATACTAAAGTCCACAATTATTGTATGTTCTCACACTGAGAAAGCACCAGGAACACAACCACATTTTTCTTCTCCTGAATCTAAACCCATAAGTGGCCTTGCTGTATTTCTGTAATCATCATGGACGTCTTTAATCCTAAAACAGCAGCCCAGGGTATAATGAATCTGGGCCTGTGGAGATGGGTGTCCTCTTCAGTTTGAGCTAAAGCAGTCAGGTTCTGGCAAGCTGTTTGTAGGAACTGACTGCTGCTCCCCTTTTGAACAGGCAAAGTTCTGCTACAGTAAGAGAAGTAGAATGGGCTTGACTTATCCTCCTTTATGGCATAAACAAGCGATGCCCCCTGCCAAATATAAGACAACTCCCAGGCCACGGGGGTGATGCAGAATGAAATCAAACACTAAATGATTTAGCAGTAGACGACAAGGTGATGAACACGATCAGGAAGCAGACTGCCATTGTTTAATTTAGGCCAGATATACATATAAATTTTAAAAATTGTTCGCTAGCTATAACAGGTTATCTAGGCAATATCCATCTCAGCATGTTTGACAAATAGGTGCATAAATCATTGCTTTTCTCACCACTACTTGCGTAAATGTAACATTGCATTTGATGAACCAGAAACACTTACGTTCAGCTGTAAACATTGTGTCAAAAACAATGTCTGTGTAGAAGCATCTCTGAAGAAATTATATTGAAAAACACACCGAAGATCTGTCTGGGAATCTTTATATAATTATAAAGGAGCTGGATGAAGTGGCCGGGGAGAGGGAAGTCTGGCTCTCCCTGCTGAAGCTGCTGCCCCCGCGACCCGACCTCGGATGAAGCGGGAGATGATGGATGGATGGATGGATGGATGGATGGATGGATAATTATTTTTTCTGTTTTATTTTCTGTTACTTTTATTTTCTATTTATTTTCTACTATCCGTTTCATTGCTTTAGATTTCTTTTCAAAATGGTCAGACCTTTCGATGTGTTTCTAAAATTAAAATTTATTCTAATTAGAACCATTGCAGGAAGTATTCGATCTGCATATAATTAGCAGGAACATTTTGCAATTCCATCATCCTCTAACTTAGGAGTGTTCAACCTGGAGCAGCAGCAGGAGGCGCACGGAGAAGTTTTGCAAATTGACGAAATGCTGGTGCAATACAAGAGAAAGAAACAAAGTCAGGTCAGTAGATCTACTAGAGCTACTTATCTGATCATACATTATTGCTGGGGGGTCTGCAGCTCTGGTCTGTTCTATTTGGGGGTCCAAATTTGAAGAAAATTTGAAACTCTCTGCTTTAAATAATTCAATTTGCTGGATTTCTTGGAAAAATTCATTTTGAATTTCATTCCAAATATGTCTATTTTACAGTCCCAGTTATGTTCTTAGAATAATATGCTTGCTGTGATGAGGTGAATCTTAAAACTTCACCTATAGTTACCATTAAGCACCTTTTCTTTATTTAAATTAACATTCTTGCTGCTGTCATGCTATTATTATCTTTTTCAGCAGACATTCTTAGCCCACATGTCTCCAAGTCCTTTTGTGTAGCTGTGTTTTTTCCTTTTCTTCATATAATTATGTTATTTCCTCTAAAAAGGACTAAAATGCCGGAAAATCAAGATCGGCAGGTTGTTTAGACTTAATGCCATACACAAAGGTGACGCGTAGGCACATGCCTTAACAGCGTGAGAGGGCCTGCCCCAAAAAGCCAAGAGTTTTTTTTTCTCCAATCCATTCTGAAGGATTGAGTGGCAATTGTGAAGATATGCACAGAGGAATGAATACAGAGGAATGCCTTATCGACGCCCTTCACAAGTTCAGTCACAAGATGTACTCTCCCCGTGTTTATGTTTGGAGGCCCGGGGGCAGAGAGCTAGAAGCTATGGTGAACAGAGTAACCCAGACTTTGAACCACCTCAGCCTGTTATGTCCTGTATCTGCTATCGGTAATTTGGTATCCGTTACATAAAAAGCATCCTCTGTGCTCATGGGCTCTTGCCAGAAGCATTTAGCTGGCCGGTGTTACTGAACACAAGGCAGCACTTCAACAATCACTGATATCACTGCTGGCTATAGATGCATAAAGGTCATATCGTCATGTGTGTAGGTGCATCGAACAATTTGCAGCATTCGCCGAGATTCACTGTGAACGTCCTGAGTGAAGAGATGCTGTCAGTTTATTTTTGCTTTGATGAAAAAGAAACCAAAAATCAGTTTCAGGGCAATGGAGCACCTTTGAAAATCGAGATCACGTAAGAGCACCAGACATGTAGTACAAAAATAGTTTGGAGTGACTGCTGTCTCGGTAGCTACAAGAGGAAAAAACCTTTTCCCGTATCACCTTTTTGGCTGCTCAGTTCTTAAGCAGATCTGATAAAGACAAACACAGGCCCATGGGATTGAACGTGCTCAAATTTTTGTTTTACAAATCACCACTGATATCATCTTCCTTTAAAAGAAAGGAATCACAATGGAACCTCAAAACAAGTATACAAGCAGACAGAACACAAACATACAGAAATCAAAATTTTCATCAAAAGCTCATTGCATGATAATGCAAGTATGCCAGTATTAATTACCTAACAGTATTTTTATGTTGTTTAGAACAAACCGAACACAGATACATCTTTAGTAATCTACAGATATTTAGCACCTTATCATAATACCTTCTGAGAATACTATGTTTTCTATCATTATCTTTCATTTTACCTTTATAGTCCCAAACTTAACCTGTGCTTTAACCCCATCACATGTCTTTGGGCGACGCTGTGAAGGGCACTATGTAAAAGTAAACTGAATTGGAAAGGGAGAAAATCTAATCATCAAATAAAAGAAAAATAATTATTTTTAATATTACAAAGATTTCAGAACATGGAACTCTTATTTAAACATTAAACCAAAACCCAATAATTAAATGTGTGGAATCAATATGGTTGGTATTCCCTCAGTTGGATGAAAAATGAGAGCAACTTATTTATAATTATTGCGTATTAATTGTTCTTCTGATTAACTTTCATACTGGACAAACTTGGTTGCTATTTTAAGGCTTACAAGGGAAGCACTTTTCTTTCAAATGACATTAAAGGTCACACTGTCTCTATGGTATTAGAATACAACAAACCATCTACCAGCTTTTTGCTGAACAGCATCTTAGTGAGAGACCAATAACATTCAATAAGATTCTGTTTGGTAGAAGTCCAATGATTTCTGATTTTTAATCTTTTCGCTAGTTAAGATCCTGTTGTCTGGACCAATATGACAAACATTTGTTTTTCAGTGTTCATCAATATCAGTATTGCATGCTATGTACATGCAACTGGCACATAGCAAGGACCATGGTAATCAGCTGGGTTGAGATTAGGCTTGGGCGGTATTGAATTTTTTTTTATTGTCACACGTTATGCCTTGGGACATGGTATTTTCAAAAGCAACACTGCTGTGCATTACTGTTCCATAATTTTGAATTCTTGGCATCCAGGGTGGTGGGATCATATACAGACATTATCAATATGTTTCATTAAAACAATTTCATTCTGTCGTAGGAAACAATATTTAGCAAACTTTGCAGTTTTAACGATTGATTCTTTTCAAGCTTATCGTCTATCCTTTTGCATGAGCTCTGCATGCGCTCTCCAAGCCAATCCTAATCATTTTTGTCCTTGCTCTCAGACTCACTCGTAAACAGTATGGTGCATATGTGAGAAATTTTACAAAAAATGAGTGAGGATGAGAAAGACAAATAAGAACTCGTCATGAAAAGACATTCGCCTTCTGCTGTACAGAAATGTTTTGGATTCCGTAGAGACAATATTGAAGAAAAGTGATTTGTCAGCCCTGTAGCAACACCAACACCTTATTTAACAGACTCTATTGGTGGATAATAGTTCTGTTTGGCTAAAGTTTATTTCAGATACATATTTAACCCACTTGTTGCTTTATAAATATTGGAAAAAAATCATATTATGATACTTGAAAATTTAGCAACGTGCACACACTTTAGTTCCTCTTTCAAATATTCATATACACATGCACATATACAAACACATCCAAGCATGCAGACTGTCACGGGGCTACACATTGTAACACCCACAGAATCTCTCTTTGCCCCAAACACTCTATACACATAGATCAAACAATGTCAGTACTTCCCTGATTCAAACTAATGCACCATGGGCCAGAAAACTGATTAGAGGTGCAGCAGCTTGTGGACTGGTGCAAGGGCAACAATCTGTCTCCCAAAACATTTGATTTAGGCAGGCCCACTTCCCATTGTTCATCAGGGAATCTCTGGTGGAGAATCAGTAGCACCAAATTCTTTGGATTGCACCTGGCAGAAGACCTTACCTAGACCCTCCACATCACTAGGTCAAGAGGGCACAACAGCTTCTCCACTTCCTGAGGCAACTGTGGAGTGCAAGACTTCCATTCCCCATCCTCATCACAACATATAATGTAGGAACACCACAGGGAGTGTCCTGATGGGAAGTCCAAGACCACAAGTCCCAGTAGTAGATCACCAAAAAAATTATCTTGTATTCTCTCCCCTGCATCAAGTAAGTTGTCAGCCGAAGGGACAGAGAAGACAGAAATGGTTAATGATATTTTATTTATTTACAAACCACGCTCCCCACGACCCACTGAAAACGGTCTCGCAACCCACCAGGTGAGAAACTACACTTCCAGCACACAAATCACCTGTTTCTTACCACCTGAGTCGAAACAATCTACTGGCAAAACAAACTACCCAATGAAAAATATTAAAGAATTATTCAAATAAGTATAAGTAAGTCTTTGAAAATAAAAGTACAAGTGAACTGATGAATAATTTTTTGTGAAATCTGGAACGAAATAGGCATCTCCTGGATGCCCCGAAATGAGAGAGAACCTGTAATCACACTGCCCGACAATCTCCCTACTCTGTAAAAAGCTTCAGAATTGCAACTGAAATTAAATCTACTTTTAGACTTCGTATTCAAACCTTTCCCATGTTGCATGGAAAATGCTGCAAAGAATTAATCAGTTTCTATAATTTCTCTTATTTTGACTCAAACATGCACTCAAGTCATTTTATTAGATGATACATTCCATTACCGTTGTTTCATACTGTTACATTGTATCTCAAATTAAATATTATATACTGGACTCTGTATATCATACTCTGGTATAATACATTTCACTGAACACTATATAGAAAAAGACTGGAGGCCTCTCTTGCCAATAGAAAATCAGGGGTACTGTTCTAAACGAACTAGTATTGTGTCTCAGTGAAAGTGCTGTAATCCCTGATAATGTATGACCGCAATTAAATAAAAAAAAAACTTCCTGGAACCTCTCTTGCCCAGTTCATTTTGTCTAGCCATCACTTTCTGAGCATAAAACCGATTTCTAATCTAAATGGTTAATTATCTGATTGTGTATTGATCTAAAGCCTTGCATATGCATTACATGTAGTTGAAGTATAAAATATTCACTGGGTCTGACCTTTGTTTGCTTGGCTGGAATCTCAGCAATGAAGGACCAACGAAGGAACAAGTACAGAAACAGCTGCTCATAAAATATGAAGCTCATCAGAAAGCACCTGAGATTTTGGTGAAAATCAAAACTGTGTATCTTACGCATGTTAAACACTCGTGGCTCTGGCATGCAGTCCAGACTTGTTATGCCATTTTATCGATGACTACAAGAATAAACTCGTTTGTATGTTTATGTATGGCCCCTTTCTTCTCAGAATTTTCCCGGAAAATGTTTGTGATACAAAGGTGTATTTCACCACAGGGAAATTTCACATAGGTATAATTAGTGTCTATTGCCTATCTCAGAACTTGTTGCTACTTTGCTTCTTACATCTTAATTGTAACTCATTTTAACTTTAGGCAGAGTAATGCTATGATTTGACTATTGTCCTTACGCCTTAAGGCAGACATGTCAGAGCCCTCACAATAAAAACCACTCTCGAATCTTGGCATCTGGGAACACAGTTCATTAACATTTACAATTTCAGGGAACACATGCCTTAAATGTGGCCTCTAAGAAGCTGTATGCAGTCATGTTATAACCTATTAATCTACTGAATAGCTTCCAAAAACCATTTTGAGAGAGCTTCAGTTTCTCTCTGATTCAAGCACAACTGACAGCTTCTACCCCCCTCCTGCTAAATCCTGAATTCCTGAAAACACCCCACCTAAATATACTTTTAAATACCTATTATTGACATCCAGCAAGTCCTTATAGCGCTATTTTGCTTTTCAGAGACATACAACTGATCTTCTTTATCTTTTTCTTCAGAATATGTATTGAGCAAGTAATTTCAAATGTTATGAAATGGCTGTCCAATATATAAGCTACTGAGTCACTACATCACATTGTTTAGTTCTCTACACTGTACATTATGGTAGCATTTGTCATCATATGTGTCTGAGGTCATGGGAACAATTAATCATTTGCATCTGCATCTTTTCCTTATATTATCTTCTCTTATATGATTGCTTATTGCAGTTTTTTCTATATATATATTTGTACTTCTTGAGCAGCATGCATGTAATAGCCCAGTCTAAGCTTCCTAGTTTTCTTTAAAAAGGCAGTTTTTCTGACCTGACAAAGCTATAATTTTACCAAGAAATTCCTCAGCAATGTCAAGAATTTAAAATACATAAAAATAGAATTTCAAAACACTGTGATGAAGAAAGTTGGGGAAAAAAATGCTAATAATGTTGCATCTCAGCTGTACATGATTTGGTGAGTAATGGTCTGAAAGAACTCACAAGCAATAAAGCGGATACTGATGTAGATATGCACAACACTGGCCATGATACCAGGTTTATGCATCATAACCATAATTCACTACTCAAAGCATTAAGAGCATTAAAAACGTTTTGGTCAACAACCCTGGGTTGTGCTGTGTAATGTTTATATTTGTCCTGCCCTGCTTGTCCGATCCTCCCGTGTGCCACGCCCCCTCACTACCTCGTGTGGAGTCCCTGTGTTTACCAGTTGTTTCTTGTTGTTGATTAGTTCAATGTATTTAAGTCTGCATTAGGTATGTTTTCCCCAGTCTGGTCATTAAAGTTGTGTAGTTGTATGTTGCCAGTGTTCCTTTTATCATATCCCGAATAAACCCCCTTTTCCCCGATTCCTCATCTCCCTGCTCCTCCTTCCCCAGTCCTTGCCACAACAATATTCATGTTTATAAAAATACAGACACACACACACACATATACGCGCACCTAAAAACCACTGTGCTACTGCAGTTATTCAGCCAAAACCGCTGGAGGTGTTAAAATCACAGGAGGTTAAAACAACAGACTGAGTTCCTCATAACCTGTAAAGCTATTCTGAAAAGGAAATCAACAATGATGCACATATGCAATGAAATTCCAACACCACATAAATCAAACACTAGGGCTTGTAAGTAAAACAGCTGCATCATGCAGCAACGGGAGTACACTACATCATGAGTCTTGTTTTAAATACCAGGTAACAGGTATCTTCTCACATGTGCTCTTCCCTCCAGCTACATGACCTTAATTCATTTTCATCTCACCTTTCCATCATTTTTTTCTGTCTGACGATTATGTACATGCAGCCATTAATCTTATACTGGAGCGCTCAATACTCAGGCTCCGTCATCCCACTTTGCTGACAGAACTGTAGCCTGTAGTTTGCAGTAAATAAGTCTCAAAATGTAGCCAAACAGAAGCGCATGCACGCTCGAATGCCAATAAAGAGAACAATAAATGTTAAGCGTCTCAGATTTCAAAAACAAGGCTAGAGCCGAACAAAGTATTACACAGATGCTGTGACAACATATGTGTTTAATTATGCCTCTCTTCTCCTCTTCTTCAGTTTTCAGATCAGCATTATTGACATACAAAATCCAATATACTGTTAAACTTTCTTAATTGACCATTTCAATGCCTTAACCAATGGTTTAAGAGAGTTTAGCACTGGGGGACAAACTTAATAATTTAGTTACAAAGGTTTTATTATTGGGGGGGATGAATGAAGCCAGATTGAATACTGCAGAGGGGGGGAGGGCACATCCCCCTGCCAACCCCAATTCCTACGCTCCTGGCCTCAACAGTTATTCAGCCAAATAACTGTAAAGCTATGTTTCACTGTCACCTGGCTATTTCACAGCATGGCATACCTGGAAAAATAAATTACAGTTGGCATAAATCAGTTATTATATATACTATACGGACAAGAGAGAATGGACTCCAATCTGCACGCTGCCTCCAGTTACTGTCATGGACATTGGTGCTTATATTGTGTGTGGAGTTAGCTGGTATACTTGCCAACAGTTAAAAAAGTACAAGTCACTGTTGAGTCAACAGAGCACTGGTGACTGTTACACATTATACGCCTCAGCAATTGGCAACGCAGCTCTGTTACTTTACGTGGTCTGCAACTTCATGGTTAAGTTTCTCTTGTTCCTAAACACTTACACTTTGCAGTAATACAGTACCACTTCCAGATGACCATGTAATATCCAGAAGCCAAGAAATTTCACAAACTGACATTGCAAAGGTGGCATCGTATGACAGTACCTCACTTGAATTCACTGAGCTCATCAGAACAACCCATTCTTTCACAAATGTTTGTAAACTTGCCTGCATGGCTACGTGCTTGATTTTATACATCCACACACACAGGTTTGTAATTATATCTGTGTGGGGACTCTCCATTCATTTATATGGGGAAACCCCTAACGCCAATCTTAACCCCTACACAGCCCTAAACTTGATCCATAAGTAATGAAACATTTTAATTTTTTAATTGCATTCACAGATCTTTTTGGGGACCTGAAAAATAACAGGTTTGTATTACATTTTGATGAACATTTGGTCCCCACTATGTAATATAAACATAATCCACACACACACGTAATTCTGAACATCTGAACGTGTTATTCTGTCTTTCAATGGGATGCAGCATCTCCTCATTGTGACAGAGAAATATAGGAACTGAATCAATGTCTGGTCTTTGCAATGCACACCAGAAGTTCTTTGTGAGTGTGGATTCCTTCACACTGCCTGTTGTGCTTGTGCTTGCACACAACATCATCACGCCTCCACTCAGGAAGCATCGTATTTCCTTCATAAAAATATTTAAGCCGTCACTTTTGAATAAGGGGTAGGAGGAGCTTATCTTTTGATTGTCATTTCCCATTTCTGAAACAGGACAAGAGCATCCTATATTTATATCAGTGATGACAGATTGTTATTAGACGATGGCACGTGAATTGCAGGAGTGCTGCATAAGTGATTTGTGAGATGGCAGATAGTAAACAAACAAGCAGATAGATAGATAGATAGATAGAACACCGAACATTAAAAACTGCATTTATTAGTAGATGAACATTTACCCAAACCTCCATCAAAAAACAAATCATACCATTACAAATTGTTCTGGTGGGCATGTATACCAGACATGTGGTTGGAGTTGGAGCAGTTCTACTACATACAGCTCGATCCATCCATGCATCCATCCATCAAGCTTACTCTGATCAATGTCATGGAGCCTATTCCAGGCAGCACAGGGCACTAGACTGTCAGGCCATTGCGGGGCACATACACACTATGGGCACACCAAACATACACACTGGAAATTCCCACTTACTTAACTGCTGCCTTTTGCCTGCAAGATGACATTCTCATGACACAGGGAGAATATGCAAGCTCTATGCACACAACATGGTAACAGTGCACAATGCTGGAGGTGTCAGGCCTCAGGTCTGTGCTACCCTATGCAATTCCAGTATGCTGTTTCAGATGATTGTGCAGAATTCACAATAAATGAGTAATCAGTAGACCTACACTGGTTTACGTAACCTGCCATCTTGAATAATATATATTCTTGTATCGGGTCTCCCCCCTAAGGACTCAAACTTAGCTATAAAGCAAAATCACAGAAATATAAATCTTAAGTATGTATGTTTTGACATTTGACTGACATCAAACTATTTATTCAGAGATCATTAAAGCAAAGTTCTCCCATCCATCAATAGACTGTGCGTGTTGTCCTACCTGCTAAAGTCAGTTACTCTGCAAAAACCAAATGTGCCGGCAAAGATCCTGAACTGAATGCAAGGTCTACCTGCCTAAGGTGTAAAGATTAAGTCAACAAACTGAGCAACCTCCACAATATCACCATCCCCCCAGCAATAATTGTCGAATGTTGCATGTTGAGGAAAAGATCATTTAACGGCGACTGATTGTTGGTCTCTATGCCTTGCTTTAGAGCTAACCAGAGGTTAGTAGGAAATATGACCTGAAACCACATCATATAATACCATATTTGTGCAATCACACAATATGTTACAAATATGTCATATGTCTTCATGTTTAAACTTCCAGAAGGAAGAAAATGCTCAAGCAATGAAGCTATGGGTGGCTTACCATTCAGTTATTGTAAACTATCTGTATTGTAGGATGTGTCAAAACAATACAGCGAAACATGAAGACCTCACAGGTCAGCGTTCATATTTTCTCTAACACCATGTCAGACAGCTTCCTCAAAGGCTTGTGCTTACCGTCATATGTGTGTAAAAGAAAAAGAAAGAAAGAAAGAAAGAAAGAAAGAAAAAGAATAACAAAAACCCTTGCAGGGTTTCTTAAGCATGCGGATGTTCAGCATGCATAACATCAGCAAAGTGTAACCCAGAGAGAGAGGGGGGTCCTTTCTATGCACTGAAATCCGCGTAGAACTCCACTTAACGACAGCAAATTCGCAACTTTAAAAGTAAAAAGAAAATTCTGATTCTTCCTTCAGGCAAGCGCATTAAGAAGCAGGTGATTAATAGAAAACTTTTCAAGCTACACAGAAATTCTCGATTATTATTATGTCCCCAGGGGGAAAATTAAGATTGACATGTTATTCTGAGAAATCGTGAGACAGAAATTGTTTAGAAGAATAATTGCTTTAAGAGATCTCAGTGTGACCTGTTCTTTTTGGACATAGTCCAGTTTCTTCTTGTCAAGTACCAAGATGACACAGCAATGCAGTTGCTAATCAAGATTGACATTAACATTCTTAAATATAAATTTGTTTTTACAAAAAACACAATGGAGTGTTAACTTTAGCACAATGAATGCAAAGAGTAATTTCTACTTGAATAATATTTGCAATTGCCTGACCAATGAAAAAATGTTCGAGCTTTGAAGTGCTGATCCAGGAGACTACACCTACCCAAATACTTATTGTTGTCTCTTGTCCTGGGAATCTATGAAGGATTGTTTATCAGCAACATGTTCTAGGCAACAGTGCTGTCTAAACATGAAAAAAACCAAGCAGAAAAATTCTCACGATTATGCCACTACATGAAATTAAACATAAATCACTTACTGTAAATGTCAAGATGCTGAAATCTGCTGAATGAGTTTGGCAATATGTGCAGTACCCTGTGAACACAACACCTCCCCTTTAAGGTGTATCTGCTTAGGTAGGACAGCCAGAGGAAAAGGCAACAGAGAGGAAAACAGCTGTGATTAAAAATGGAAAATTGTTCACACACCAGTTTCCTTGAAGATGTGGATTTGATGGGAAAAATCATTGTTTGCTTTCTAAATCAGGAGTTCTGTCCACCTGCCACATCATCACCATGCCTGCTATACCATTCTGTGTTTGGGTTCCTGGAGGAACCTGATCCATGGAGAGGGTTGATGGGATGACCTCTCAACCCGCCAATAATAAAGCAGAAGTTCTCAACTCCAGTCCTGGGGACCCAATGTTATTAGCTGATTGAGAGGTCATCCCAAAAACCCGCACCCACACCGGCCCTCCATGTAACAGGTTCCCCACCCCTGTTATAAAGTATAAATTTATAATGATCTCCTTAAGCTACAAGTGAAGAAGCTCGATCTCAGAAAAGCACAGTTTTGTTTGTCTGTCTGAATTCATTTGAAGAAATATTGGGCTTCATTATCCATTCAAGCAGATACTGTACTCACTCAACAAAAGCAGGTTATTCTTCATTTCTGGCTTATCTATACCACTGATTGTTGGTTTGTTCAGGGGATGAGTGTGAAAGAGACAGGGACAGGGTGGGAGATGGGGGAGAAGGAAACCAGAGAACATCCTTACTCAATGTTTCTCTTTTCTGTTTTCATTTAAATGAGAAGATTGGCCCTGGAACGTGCCCAGGCAGCAAAGCGCTCACAAGGCCAAATATGAGAATACACAGGAAGCACTGTGCTGAGGTGGGGCTCTCAGTAAGCATGTCCCAGTTCAGTGAGAGAATGATTTCCCCAGCGAAAAAAGGCAGGCTTATCAGTGTCCTTCCCATACACAGCATGCCCTTCAGAGCAGGGAGCGCTGGCTCCCTGGTTCTCTGGCCTAATCAGCTTGCTGCCCACGCTCTTTTGCCGGATATGAAAGCTACGGAGGTGACGATCCAGAACTTGTTGTTACCTAATCCGATATAATATTAAATATACAGTAAAATCAATAGTATAATATTAGGAATGAGTGGTGTTCTGTTCTTTTGATGGGCAGCTAGGAGGCCTCTGTAGACACAGAGCTGGAAATGATTATACTGGAACATGGTGATGGAAGAGGGGGAGAGGTGGAGAGGTACTGCAGGATGGGCCACAAAACACATCAAGAAAATGCAAAGAAAATAAAATGAAATAAAGGGTTGCGGAAGAGTTTGTGGGACTTACTCAGCACTGATTTCCAACGCTAAGGATAAAACGCATTCGCAAAGGTCACTCGTGCTCTTTCTGGTGTTAAATCGTATCTCTCGCATGCCCTTAAAAAGTGTTCAGCCACTTATGAGCCTCCCAGCAGTGACACTGTGACAGAGACCAGGCATTCTCAGACATACAGGGGGAAACCATCAGGCTGACAAGGGGCCAGAACAAGACTATGAAAACCATCCTTGTCTCAGAACCTTCTAGTTAAAAGACGCATTTCTCCAAGATCCCTGCTCTGAATAATTGTTCTTCTTTCCTGTTTATATTCAAATCCAGCTGGACTGGATTGGGAATTTAGAAAGGAAGGATTCAAGGTAGTGGGAGTCTAATGGTCACATTTAAGCATAGTGGTTCTGAAGCTGTACTCTTTTGTTACAAAATAAATTTTGCAAAATAAAACCAAACATTACTTTCCCACTCTTTTCTGTTCTTACTTACAATATAAAAATCAATAAAGCCATGTGGAAGTTACCCATCCTCCAACCACTCTTCTAATGCAGGGTCACAGAGTGGTACGGAGCCTATTCCAGCCAGCACAGGGCAGAGGACGCACACCAAAGACGTGATGCCAGTCCATAACAGGGCACAGAAATGCATGCAAACACATAAATTTATAAGCATCAGTTCCAGGGTTCGAAATAGCCGGTATCGCAGACATGTCGCAGTAGTAGTTAGTGCTTCCGATGGTCATTTTTAAAACTTGCTAATCAAATTTCAAAACTGCTAATCAAGTTGCAACTTTTGAAAATTTTGATTAGCAAAACTGCTAATCAAGTTGAAAATCTTATTTGGAACCCTGAGTTCAGCAAACTGCAATTCTTTGCCTCAGAAAACCTTTGTACAGTTGGAAACAAAAATGATGGGGAAACTCCACACACAACAAATGTGTGGTGAAAGAAGTACCCACCGTCACACCATGTTTAAAATTCATACTTTATTAAATATTACTTTATTGATTACAATAATATTTGCTTACTTATTGTTCATAAAAATCCCCATTATCTTATCAAGTGTGTGCCGTGCAGGCTCCCTGTATGACTGGCTATGGAAGATGGATGGATGAATTTACAAATAACTATTAACAGTGAAAACCAATGGCGTGCAACTCACTGAACCAGCACAGGGTGGCCGGCACACCAAGCAGAGAAAATCTCACCTTGAGCAGAATCATGTAGAAAAACACTGGGCATCCCTCTTTCTTTGTAACTGGGTCAATGATGTGACACTAATTTCTGCCCATATGGTTTAGCTCAATTTAAGAACTTTAAAATTTGAGAATAAACTTGCAAAATACTTGCATATATTCTTTCTTTGCTGACACAGTCTAAATTTTCTGGTTTTAATCAGTTTGAGAGGATATTTCAGGGAGGACGGCAAAAATGTGAATGTGGTGTAAACGTAATACTTAGACGTGGTTTAAAAAAGGTGAAATTCTCAGCAAAACACTAGTTTGATACCTACTAGTTTGCCATAATCTTACATTAGAACTATTTATTGGAAAGTAAAAGTAACAGAACACCATTGCACTGAATATTATAATTAATTTGGGGATTCACGTTAGTCAGTGTCAAGGTGGCATAACCACCATTCAAGGAGCCCCTATGTACATATATACAACCATGGAAAAAAAATTAACAGACCACAATTTTATTTACACTCATTTCTCAATTTACGGGTGTGCGTCGGTGAGAAATCTATACATATATATTTTGCAGCCTTGTTCTTCTCCGATTCATGAGAAACTGTCGAATAAGTTAAGTTCTCTGGCATTAGAAAGTCACTTCCACCCTTTATCAGTGTCTCCTGCTTCACATTATTCTTCTGTACTGCCGTCTTAGAAATTTTGAACCTGGAAGCGACCTGCTGTTCAGTGTAGCCTTCTGCCAGCAGAACCATGATTAAACCAGGATTTAAAAATGCAGATTTGTTTAATAATATACTGTAGAGTAGTATCTTAACTTTTTGTACGGCTGTATATGTAATTTTATAATGTAGCAGAATAAAGTGGGTAAACAGTGACTGCAGCTTTAAAAGGCCTAAAACTCCAATGATACAGATGTCACTTTCAAGCAAGGAAAAAGTGGCTTATCACAGAGCACGAATGAACACTGATCCTACTGCAAAGTAGTTCACACACACACACACACACATACACACACAGTCGCGTAATCATATCTTTTTGGGGACCGCTCATTCATTTCTATGGGAAAAATGCTAATGCTAACTATGACAACCTTAACCCCTACCCAACCCCAACCATAACCATAAGTGATCAAACAAGAATTTTTGCGTGTTTCATTTTTTTAGTTTCAGTCACGGATGTTTTTAAAACAGTTTTCCCTTATGGGGAGATTTGGGTGTGGGGACATTTGGTCCCCATAAGGTAAAGTATACCTGGACCACACACACGCACACACATACAGACATGCACACATATTCTGGTGTGATCCATCTGCAACAGATTTCAGCCACCTACCAGAAGACCTCTTCTCAACATCTACTGATTGTCAGCAAGTTCATTCTGGACAGATATGAAAGTAAGTCTTTCATAGGATAGGTCACCCAGGTGACGGGTGAAGAAGTGAGAAATGCGCTGCATGCAACAGCTGGGTGGGAAGAATTCAGGTTTTCACCTGGCCTCATGCACCTGACCTCCTGTTCTATTCTGTTATGAGTCCGATGTTCTGCACATAATCTGTAAGCCAGAACCTTTGATCTGGCATCATTGAAAATTCATGACGGACGACTGGAAACATTCGCAAGCACGCACAGCCTGAAAAGTCTATTCTGTCATACTGGCACGCTTTTCTAGACAGGAAAAGACTTCCCTGGAAAGATGTCAATGCACACACGTGACCTTAAACACACATGCTTGTCCCTCTTGCCCCACCCCCAAACACATACACACAAACATAATTTTAGAAGATGTGTTTTTGCCATGATTTTTTTCTGAGCTGAATTTCAACAGAAGACATGAATTCATAATTCTTGCTGTTAGATGTTTTTCTACATTGAAATAAAATAAAACACCAAGTTCAAATGGCCTTGTTGACTGTCATGCTTGATTTTCAGTGTCACTTTCTTCAACAAACAATGGCCTTTGACTGTAAAAGCAATATGGTCAGGTGGTGTAACTGGTTCGTTTCAACTGGCCTAACCAGTATTTTTTATGAAATATGATTTTTATATAATCTGTCAAAGGTAATTTAGAAAAACTGTGTTTTCAGCATATGTCCAGCTCAATATTGCAAAAATTGATAACATTTACTTTTAGAGATGATCCTAATAATATCTGTTTAGATAATGATTGTACATTATTGATCCCTGCGGGGAAATTCTCTTTTTCCCCAACCTCCTCTTGTTCCCTGGAAGTTAGAGCAAGCTTGGCAGTGAAGGGCAGCCACACATTGCGGCACCCAGGGACCTGTGGGATAAGGGCCTTGCACCGAGGCTGGGCTCAAACCAGCGACAACCGATCACAAACACAGAGGCTCAACCCACTGAGCCACACACAGCCCCCATGTGATGCTGTCACATGACATTTTAATTTAACTAATTATTTCAATGCGTACACTTACCTACACTCTAGGTGGATAAAATGTTTAATATGTCTCTCTTTTTTTAGTTACACCATTTCCAGTATCAGGCACGTGTAACCTTTTGTAAAAAAAAATGATGCAAATGTCAGTTCAAATTACATGAAACCAGCATGAATACGAAATGTACATTTTAACAAATCTGATACATGCTTTTAAAACAAGCTTTTAAACATTTTTTGAATTGCTCATCTTGCCAACCCTTATTTGTCACTGACCCAATTATGGCATAAGAAGACAATCTCTACCCTCTGCAGTGGGCTGGTAACCGAAGCATGTGCTGGTCAAAACAGCTTAAGACCTTTGAAAAGCAACAGTGTCAGAAGAAATGACAGCACAGAAACACACAGGCATGATGTTGCCCAGTGCAACTGGACAGAGCTGCTTATACCAGCATTGCAATAATAAATAAGGAATTCCTAAAAGTGCATAGATGAACATGCTTGTCTAGAGTCAAGTGAAGTGCATTGTAGGCTGACAGAACTGTAGATGTCTATTTTGACTTTGATTCGTTCACTGATCCTAATATCCATTTAGACATCATACTGTAAATGAATCTTTCCAGTGATAGGTAAACGTTAAAAATTGGCCAAATATGCAGCAACCAAATTAATTCTTGTTATTGAGTAATCTGAGTAATCTACAATGCATTAGACATGCTTCAGTAGAGCTGCATACAGTCAATGATTAACTTATTTTCCCAAAGCTGTAATTAGCGCTACATAATTACTGAAATAATTCAAAGGCTAAAGCAATTAACTTTGACTTCATGAGTAAGTCATATGCAAGAACATCAGCCTTACACACATTAAATCACTGTGAATATTTTACTGTTAAAAGTGTCTTTACATTTAAATGGAAGTTCCCAGACACAGACTTCTATCCTAATCATAATTCAGCAGTTTAGAACGGGGGTCTTGCTAAACCCAAATTAGGGGGTACACATGCCCTGGTAAAATGTTATTATATCCTCCAAGATCACAGAAAACAAGTAAGTAAAATAAGTAAGCCTTTTTTTCATTTTAATCTTGACTAAGGGGTTAAAGTACACAAGCATTAGGAATCACCAACCCCAGCCACTACATTTCCCATAATGCCCCTGTATTGAAATAAAAGATGACATAGGCAGTATGAAAACTAATCTCTATGAAGATGGACGTTGCCAAATATTTAACAGGAGTTATACCACATAGCAGAAAAGGTAATGCTAACACAAACATTAATGCTAGCTAGGTAGCTGTACATCTAGGCCCAGTCAAGAGGCTCACCATTACAAAATGTACATTAACCAACCCACCCATCCATCCATCCATTGTCCAAAATGCTTAACCGAGTGGGTTGGGGGGAGTCCAGAGCCTATCCCAGAAACTATGGGCACGAGGTGGGGCACAACCCAGGATGGGGGGGCCAGCCCATCACAGGGCCCACTCACACCTACAGGCAATTTAGCAACTCCAATCAGCCTCAGCATGTCTTTGGACTGTGGGGGGAAAACTGGAGAACCCGGAGGAAACCCCACGATGACATGGGGAGAACATGCAAACTCCACAAACATGGAACCCAGGCGGAGACTGGAACCCTGGGCCCAGAGGTGTGAGGTAACAGTGCTAACCACTGTACCACCATGCCGCCCCCATACATTAACCCATTAAATCAAAAGAATTATTTAAGTTCACTGGACATTTCATTTTCACATAAAAGGGCATTACATATCTTTTTATTTATGTAGTAAATTGCACAGGAAAAAAAATATGTGACACAGGAATTATTTGTATTTATTTGCATCTATAAATGGGGTCTAGCTCCTCTCAAAGGCAGGGTATTGAAAGGTTAATGTATGGGGGCCATGCGTTAGACGTTTTTTTAAACACATGTAGGCCAAAACCACAAGACGACTTACACATTGTACATACAGTAAAGACATTATGTTCACGTTAACAAGCCTAAATCTCCAGTGGTTAAACATTCCTGTTTCATTTCTGTTATGTTCTATGTCTGGAATTTTAAATAACACCATTTAGAGTTCATCAGTGGATTGATTTACTGCTGTTATTATTCACCTGGCTGGCACTATGTGAGCAGTTGCAAAAAGTTGATCAACACCTCTCGTATTCGAGAATTCAAGGGTGTCATCATCATAAAGAGATAGGGGGCACCGATTACACTGGCTACAAGCATTTTGGACGCAGTTTTGGTCAATGACGCTGTGAATAGTAAACAGAGTAAACACAGTGAGAGAGGATAGTCTATATTCAAATTTTTCATTGTTGTAATCCATGACAGTGAGACTTTAGTTAGGTAAATGAGGTGCTTCTCCTGTAATATATCCCCATAACACATGCACATAAAGATAGATTTAAAAAATGTGTTATGCATGTAGTGCACATACATTATGACTAGCAAATTAATAACTTGGTCTATGCCCCCTTAATTTTGTGTGCCCCAGTACAACCTACAACCTAAAAACACCCCAGCTTCAGCATGGCATAAAAATGTGCATGGCACAATATCTGTGACTTAGAGCTGTAAATGTTAAAGCATGTAATGGCAGAAGTGCAAATAAGGTAGGATTGTTTGAGTGACCTTTCTTTAAAGACCACACCCTTCCACAGAGTGGAGGGAAAGAGACGCGAACGCACATACTTCTCAAGCTCAGTGCTCAGAATCACTTGCCCTGTCTTGTTTTGGTGGAGACAGATGGCATGCGGGAGACCTTCAAGAACCGGTGCTTGCCTACCATAATGAGAATAATATCATACAGTTGAAATATAAAATGGAAGTCTAGGGTTCTCTATAAGAACTCTATATTCCTCATCTACGGTGGGATGCAGATTGTGGTGCAGTGACTGAGGCTTCATAAACTTACGAAGGCAAAAATATGTGTAACCTGCCAGAGGAATTTTTGATTTAACTCATCTACAGTGCCCAGAGGCAGCATACTCAGGCGAACGACATCCAGTTGGCCTGCTATTGCTTGCCCTGAAAACAACATCCCTGTCGATACTGAATCAGTAGTCAAGTCATCAGAACAAGCTTCTCTACGCTTTACTCAGTGGCCAGTTTATTAGGAGAACCTGCTTGTTAGCACAGTTGGCTCTTCCAAACAACAAATCATGTGGCTGCAATCAAATATACACACTGCCGGGGTTGAGAGACTCAGTTTCTGCGTAGCTAAGTATTATGACTAAGGTCTGTGATCTGAATGATTTTTAATGTTCGGCCATACGGGGTGGTTTTCAGTACAGTGTCTGGAGTTTACTGCAGCATGCAGTTATGTGGGCAAAAGCACCTTGTTAGTGAAAGAGTTCAGAGGAGGATGGCCAGACTTGTTAAAGCTAACAGGAAGGCCACAAGGGCAAAACAGCAACTTAGGACAAGTGTTGTGCCAAGGCTTTCTGAACACACCATTCAACTACCCCTTAAGAGCTTCTGAAGGCAAAATGAGTCCAATCCAGTACTAGTTATATGCACCTAATAAAGTGGCCACAGTGTATATATGCACTGCATATGTGAGCACACCTAGATCATCTGTATATACAAGATAATGGATGCTAATTTATATCACTAGATATACTCAACATTTAACAAACATGCTAATCTACATGACAAAGTTCAGATCCAGATATATCGCGTGAAGTGCAAATCTGCATTATGGGTAGCTCACTTTGGCAATTTGCGAGCAAATTTAAAGCAGTAATTTAATACCCTTTTCTGTTCCATTTTCACTGGACTACTTGTACTTTTCTATTGAAAAGATTTGTGCAACTATTTTCTGACACTCCTTGAATATCTGTCAGCGTAATCTCCTTTGCGAGTTTACGTTATGTGAAGAGAAATATAAATGTTCGTTATATGTTTATTTTGGTTGGTTGAGTGTGAACAAATATCTCAAAATATTTGCAATTTATCTAGGCCTTGCAGCAATTTTTCAATATAAAAGCCAAATAATCAACTGTGACCTCTAAACACCCTTTGCATTAACTCCAGTTGATATCAGACTAATATGCATTCCATCTATCCATCAACCTACCCATCCCTTTCCAGCACACCACCTAATGAGTAAAGGATGAAGTGATGCACACAGGTCAACTTGCTTTACGTTCCACCTGACTGTTCAGATAATTTTAAATGGTAAAGATATTGCGTATGCTGCATGGCTGCAGGGGCACCTCAGGCTAATGTTTGCATATTATACGGATAATGAAAGGTGGGATCGTGTGAACAAGCCTGAGAACCAGAACCGCAGAAAGAAGTAGGGCATATTTCAACATCTCCGAGAGGCTGCAAATGCAAAGATAGAGTGGCACACTGCCCTGATGATTCAGACAGCTTGGCAGCTCTGTGCAGCTTCATACAGCAGAGTTGGGGGCAGCAGATCCCCCCTCCCGTTCCGAGCTCTTGGTTCACGATAAAGGAGGTGTGACCTAATTGTCAGTAAATCGTTGGAGGGCAAGCAATGGATCGTGTCCTGACGATCCAATAGCCTGGGTGCTGGGAACAAACAAACACATGGCAAAACTATTATTACAAATATCGGGGAAGATATATCAGTGGCCTCCCTCAATTTATACCCTACATCTGCTACAGTCCCAATAAGCACACTGTATTTTCTTTCACAAATGACCCTATGCTTGCACAATGATGACTTTATTAAGATTGTCATTGTCGCTGAATCATAGCTGAGGAAAGTTTATTTATAATTTCATTTGGCCTGGGATTTTATTAATTAACATTTGTTATTAGTATTACTGCAGTGTGTCCCACACATGTAACCATTTGCACAAAAGGCATGGGTTGTTCTCAAAGGTGAGACTTGCTTTGGCACAAAGAGTGGAATAGAGGAGAGAAGGACTATTTGCAAAGTAGAGTGGAGACATGTTTAAGAAAACCATTAAGGAGGAAGGATGGTGGACAGCCATTTAAACAATAGAAAAGATTTAAATTTAAGTAGTTTGGATAGGCCTAGGGTAGCCTATGCCCCTACCTCTGCCCCTGACACTAAGGTTAATCTTTAATTTTTGCGTACGTTCATTTCATTGTGCTCACACCACATCTGTTCACAATTTGTCTACCACTCTAGTGGTACAGTATGACACATGACACATATGTAATGCTAGTGTTGTATGCGTTTCGTTTTCTTCTTCTGTTAGGATACTTTGTGCCGGTTTGCTTGGTGAACAGGGAAATAACAGACAGCCTATCACTACTCCAGTATGCAAAGAAAGCTGGTTAGCCTAAAGTCTTAAAGAAGGAATAGGGGGCAGCGTGTGGCTCAGGGGGCTAAGCCTCTGTGTTGGTGATCACAAGGTCGCCGGTTCAAAACCCAGCCTCAGCACGTCTGCGGGTCCTTGAGCAAGGCCCTTAACCCCCAACTCCCTGGGCGCCGCCACAGGTGGCAGCCCTTCGCGGACAACTTACTCTGCGAAGAGCAAGTTGAGGGAGGCGTAAAGACAATTTCCCCACGGGGATTAATAAAAGTGATGACTATCTTATTTATTAGTCCATTATAGCCCGGACGGGGGTGGGGGGGGGCAACTTTGTATATCCTGAAAAACTGGTGTTAAATATGTAAATAACCGACATGTTGCTATAATTTAAATGATCATATAATCTGATATCCATAAATGTAACTTCTGGTAAATCTCCAGGGCCCCTAGTTTTTTGGGACCCTGTGTGGCTGCCTATCCTTGCCTTATGGTATGTCCTTGTACACAGGGAAAAAAGACACACAAGTAAATAAAAAGTGTGTTGGGTCAAAAAAGGGGAACGATTAGTCAAGGAGTCTGGGTCCATTTATGGGAGATAGCTAATTTTTTAAATTTATTTAGGTTTTTTTTTAGTAACTGGAAATAATGTTAAACAGATTTAAATACACTCCAGTCCAGGCAGCCCAGACTTTACACATATCTTGCTTGCTTTAGTTTTTCAAAATGTGTTATTGAATGACAATTATAAAAGCATGATATCTAGAAGAGTCATTGATTTTAGCCTTGGGAGAAAGTCTATAAATGTCTGGGACTCTACTAGTGGGATGAAAAGACATCTCAAATACCATTTCATAGTCAACCATAAGTGTTTTACTGACCAGGGCTACCATAGCATATGGCTTTCATTTTTTTATGCTCATAAAACCCTTTACTACCCATGCTTTGTGAAAGGAGTGACTGCCATTCTGAAAGGTCTTACGTACAGCAGAGTAAAAATGCTCTGTCATGGGATGAATGTGATCGCTCGACATGTCTTTGAGCGTGTCACAGATCCGGGCGGATTTGGCATGGGAGCGAGGCATGGGGCAGGCAGAAACAGAAATGTGGATGACCCACTTGCAGCTCACGGGAACAGAAAGGGTTTATTAATGAAAACAGAAAACACTAGGTACGCTACAAAATAAAAGGACTACGAGGGGTCAAAAGTAAACAGGGATAAAAAAAAAAAGACTAATTACAAAATGGGTCAGGGCAACAAGGGGCAGGTGGGCAACAAAGAACACAGCAAACAACATCAATGAACCACTGGGGGACTGAACTGAGGCAGGGACTTAAATACTGAAACTAAACCAGGTAACAACACAGCAGGAGTGAGACATGAAACAATTAACCAATCAGGGAGAACACACAAGGACTGACACAAGAAGACAGGCAGCTGATGAAACTAATTAATTTCTTAAGGAAAACTGGGAAATGACAGGGAAACTAAAACTGACAGAAACAGAATCTAATACTGGGGAAATAAGAAAGACAGGTAAAACACAAACAAGGCACAAAGCAATAAACCAAAACAGAACAAACCACAAAATCACAGGAAGTAGAAAAACTGGTGAAACCAATGAAACACTAAGGAACAAAGTACAAAAACAGAGGAGTTGGGATTTGAACACATAACAGAGGGGTTAATAGATTCAGTTCATTGAGCCATGCGGCCATTCAGGAAACGGGAAAAACACTAAAGGGTGACAGGATGGCCAGCGATGCCTGCTGGCCAAACGGGGAATGACACAAAACAAGGACAACAGGTGCTGACCCTGACAGAGCGCCATATACCGCTCCCTCTGGGGGGTCAGTTGAACATAACCAGGGCCATTAAAATGCATCCCATACCATGTATAGCCCCCAAAATCATACGACACCTGCACTTTCATCTGTTTGTTACGCACATTCATCACACTTTTTCCCATTGCTTAGTAGGCCACTGCTAAGGGAATTATTTGATATAGTAAGAAGTTTTCAGACTGTCTTGATCATATCTTCTTGCAAAGTTTGTCTACTTTGCCTCAAACCAATACATGGACATTGTGGACAAAAAAAACTTGTTTCATCTATGGTTGTTTCAGATTCACGACACAATTCATGTCTTTCTCTGTTTTTCACCCACACTTGGTGCCACTATCACCTTAGCCATAACTCTTCCTGAAATATCAACACATTGAGCTGTCTTCATTGCTGAAGTTCCTCTCAAACACATACCTTCAGTCACCCCTCTTTGAGAGAAATGCTAAGAATGATACTTGGTCTGCTATATAGCAGCAAGGAAATTCATTTGATCTGTTTAACTAATTTCCACCATAACTTTCACATAGCTAAGACCATGTTTTGCGAGATGAGACCTGCTGTTTTATGAATCATGGCTTCAGGGCTTACATAAATAGCATGTGTAGTATGCATATAACTTTTGAGGGTTCTCCTATGTGTTTAAACTTTATTTTTCTTCTCTTCCATAATTATGCAGTTTCCAGTACACCACACTCAAGAGCTCTGCATCAATGCCATTTAGCCCGATGTTTAACAAACTAGTTTTAATCAACAGCTCAATCAAGGCTAAGGAATAAATCATTGAGTTTATCCTATCCAGCATGAACGCTGTACTGACTAAAAATATGCAAATCTTATAGATACATCTGAAAATGTGTATACTGAATGCCATATCAAGTGTTTACATTTAGCAGCTATTTGTGAAGCACATCAGCTAAATAAATGAACATGTGTGATTGTGAATAATTTCCATTTGCAAATTTACTACACCATAGAGCAGTGTTTTCCAGCCCAATCCTCGGGGAACCCCGGACAGTCTATGTTTTTGCTTCCTCTCAGCTCCCAGCGCACCTGTACCAGGCATTCGGCGTTCCTGATTGGCCGGGAGCTGAGAGGAAGCAAAAACGTGGACTGTCCGGCGTTCCCCGAGGACTGGATAGGGAAACACTGCTCTAGAGTCACTATGCTCCTTCCCATCCACTGGACATCTTGTTAGCTTAGTTAAGATAATTCCTGTACCCACTTGTTCCATTCATGGCTATGGGGGCTCTGGAGCCTATTCCAAAAGTTACTGGAAGAAGGCAGGGAACTAACCTATTACAAAGCACACTCACGCCTGCCAGCAATTCTGTGATTCCAACTCACCTGAGCATGTTTTTGAACTGGGTGGGGAAAACAGAGTAGCAGGAGGAAACCCCACGACGGTACAAGGAGAACATGTAAACTACACACACACACACACACACACACACACACAGTGGAACCTCAAACCCTGGTCCCAGAGATGTGAGGTAACAGTGCTAACCACTGCACTACCACACCAGCCAATTGGCCCATTACCATCTATCACTATATACTAATTAACAAACGTGAATGTCCTACACATACATATTCATATGTTGTAAATTTGAAAGTTGACGACTTCGCAGGATTTAAAGCGAAACAAAATATGCAATTAGCGTACTTTCCTCCTCTTTACAATCCTACTGTCTAGGGTTTTCTCTGATATCCCTGCTCTCCTAATGATTTAAAGAACTTGCGGAAAGTGTCAACCGATGATTGATATATAACCATAACCGCGAATTTCTCTTAATGTGTATCCTGACTTCAATGGATAACATCGTGATGCGCCACAACCGCCTTCTTTTGTCAGCGTATTTATCTATTATTAGTTTCTTAGATATTAGTTTCTTTGGTTTGCAGGTTGGTTTCTGTTAGGGTTACGGTCAAAACTAGTATCATGAAATTAACGAGGGAAATGCACACATATATTATCAAGCATGAATTGAGTTTGTGGTTCAAGATCTTACTATCTCAAAAAACAGCCGCAGTTTCATTAATTATCCCACATTTTGTAAATAAATCAATGAATGGCGAAACAAACAACAACAGACGAACAGGAACTCAAAACTTTTCTTTACAAATCACTGAAATGCGTGTAGATTTTCAGTACAAATTTAGTAATCATATCTTCAATATAATTATCACAACCATATATAACATAAACTACGCTTCAACTCTTACCTTCAGCAAAACGCCTGTTTTGTTTCGACTAAGAATGTTTTGGTACTGTTCGCATTTGAATATTTACTTTGATTTATCGTCCTAAATTGGAATTACAAAATAAATGTTAAACTGGCTTAAAATAACCGCAAAAAATGCCACATGGGTCCATCTAGAAAATTACGTTCTACTGACATCAGCCAATAAGAATGCAAATCCCTGATATAACTTATATTAGGTTAAACGTAGAGTTCTATACAGCAAAATCAGAAAAATGAAATACATTTCACTGTTATAAAAGTTAAACAAACTGAAAAAAACTGAAAAAGTTCAACTGAAACAAGCAAAAGCACCGACAGTTAATATTAATATTTTTCCTGTAAACTGGATGCAGCAAGATGAATAAATGCATATATGAAAAGTTTAACACACAGTTACTTACGGGACTTGATAAATTCCCCAGCAGTCCCCCCAGATCACGCCTGACGCTTCTGCTTTGCTGTACTTCACCTTAGAGCAGCGTGTCTCTTAAGGGGAGGGAAAATGCACCGTGACGCACTTTACTTCAAACGCCACAGGCCATGTAGTGAATTAACGAGAACAAAGCGGAGGAAGATGTTTCCTGACGCACTGAATAACTACCCCTTTGGTGAAGCACCCTAGGCATAGTCCCAAGGCAGTTTTGTTCCTCAGTGATTCCATTGGGTGTATATGTTTACAATGGACAAGCAGAATAAACTGTATATGTTATAATATTTTGAGTGTATGTATGTGACAAATTCAGTCCATTACAGATTTCAGTAACACTTTATTTGGATAGTCTGCCTACAGAGGGTATACAGAGTATTGGTAACATTTCAACAATTAATTACTTGAGATTCAACAATTAATATAACATTGGTTGAGTGAGTCAAATTCAATTATATAATTCTAAAAATATGCAGGTATGTTCATGAATTGTTACATATACTCTATATACTGTGTATCCTGTTAAACATCTACAGACACAGCGAAACAGCTGAATTGTTGAATCTCAACTGTTGCTGAAATGCTACAAATACTCTGTAGGCAGACTATCCAAATAAAGTGTTACCCAGATCTTCTGTACTCCATATAAAAAGTAAAATATGAAATGAATGTGGAATTAATTTATCTGTGTTATTTGTATGGAAATTAACATTATGCATTAAAACAACTTCACATGCAGTGACCAACGTATAGTAATAGATAAGCATCTGGACCAGTGGCCTTCCAGGTGCTTGTAATCCTCTAGATATTTCCAGTGACCTTGATTTAACACACGATAAAGAGCGGTGAAAGTTGGGACACAGCTGCATTTTTTCAAAACCGCTTTTGAAGTCCTTCACTTTCGTTTAAAATAGTAGAGAACATAAATATATCATCAGCGGAAGTGGTAAAGACGTGCTGATGGACTGGGACACATCTAGGGTGCCCTATGCTTTTTGGGAACATTTCCAACCACCCCAGCCCCAGCCTCACCAGATGAGCCTGTTCAGGATAAACTGTTGGAAGATTGAAGGGTGGGTGCAAGTGGTATGACCCTTGGAATGAAAAAGATGTCTATAAGCACAAGTAGAACTGGAGGAGTGAAGGTAACGTGCGGGGAACAGATCATCTAAAAAATGATTTCAGTTGTTTTAAAAATATTTTTCATGAAAAAATCCCATTAATGAAACCCTTAATGGAAATCCTATGGAAACCAGTCAGTGATTACAGCTGCACTACAAGATGTAACATTTAATAAATACCAGATTAAATGCAGTGGAATTTGCAAGCAAATACCATAATGAGTGACATGAGGTGTTATAGAACAAGGGTTTACGAACAAACGACAACAAGTTTCTATTTAGTCATTATCAGGCTAAAGTGTGGAGGTGGTTACTTCGGGAACAGGCTCAGTGGCCTTTATCGATGACTAAACTGAATATACCTGCGGTAGGATGAATTTGGAGATAAACGCATCTTGTTGATGATTCTAAGAAATAAATAACACCCGACTGAACGGGGTGGCACTACACAATGAGGAAAAAAATAGTGCACAGTTAACACAAGGGGAATTTATATATGAGAAGTATGGGCTTCGGGATGACCATGATATTGCACTGAATTGGCAGTTATACAAAAGAAATGCATGGATACTGTCCCAGGGCTCCAAAATGTCATTATCAAGTAAAATCAAGAACAGCTTAACTGTGGAAAGGGCTTTATATTGAGAGGTATTGCTGGAGAAAAAATAGCTGTCGATGACATCAGAGAATTTATTGAGACTCTTTTTATAGCTAAACACTACACACTTGTGGATGAAGCCTACCTTTTTGATGTAATTTAAATCTTGGCAGAGAACTGCCAAGGTATCTGTAAAGACTATTAAGGGTGTGGTAATACGTAAGTTGGAATGGTTTTCTCCAACATTCTCCAAAATACATTCCTAAACAAACAATATGTGAATCAATATTGACAAAAAAGATAACAGAGGGTGCAGAAGGGCGTGGAATCAGCAGGAATGTGACTTGAGTTTGTTGTGCTTTGAAATCTATAACAATGGCTTTGCGGTGTTTCTAGAACCATCTTATGGTCCTGACTAGAGATGGCACCAATTCGATACCCACTATCACTATAGGGCTGAAGCTTCTGAACTTTGCCATTACAAAGTTTACTGAAACCACTTGTTCCAGTGCATCACAAATAGAGCCCCCTGGGCTATTTGAGTTGTCAGAGGCCCCCCTACTATTTGTCAATCTGGGGCAGTGACAGTAAAAGTTGGTGGTGGGGGGCTGGGGGTGTGGATG
>JAODKC010000107.1:29997330-30025375 GCA_026777985.1 Mormyrops attenuatus
GGGGCCGAGACAGAAAAACTTGGGGGTGGGGGGCCGGGGGTGCGGACGGCAACAGCTGTTGACTGAGGGGGGCGGGGGTAATATTTTATTGAACAAGGTTAGAGGCTTATTTTTTAAGTTTATCCTATTTTTAAGATTTAAGCCCAGGTAAGCCTGTGTATTAAAAAAAAACACCTCATCATGGATCACAAGCTGGCCAGTGTGAATAAAGCCTGGCGTTTTTTCAGGTGGCAAATAATTCAATTCATCACATATACTGACCTACACAAGATCATCCCCCTCACTTCATCATCATTATCATCTGTGCCACTGTCATGAACATCCTCTGCTGGGAAAATAGTAAATTCTGTCACCACGTTCGCAGTGTTATAAGACAGACACTTTGTTGCCGATGTTGAAGATGGCAACGGTATTCTCATATTTCTGAAAAATCTTTTCTGCTATGTGTTTTCCCTTGAACGCTTCACAAGCTAACATTACTGTGTGAAGTGTGATATCCAGAATGAAATGACCAGTTATACCCCAAAATGGCCGCATACCCCTGCTGGACCACATGTCTGCATTGAGACATATGTACCGAGTTTTCTGCATCTGGAATCTCAAGTTATCCCTGAATATTTGCTGCGGAATAAGCTTTTGACTCAAGGGCTTGCAGCTTGCCAAGGTAAGTCGGGGTTCGGCTAAGTAGAGAATCTCACAAAGGTCCTTCCTTTCAATAGTTTTTTGTGTTTAATCATATATTCCATAATGCAATGTGTAAGCTCCAACTGAAGACCTGGTGGCGGGCAATGTATCAGGCATTGTTGTGTGCATGATACTGCTGAAAAGATTTAACACAACTCAGATGTTCAGTGAAATGACACAAGTTTGGCAGTCTCATGGAAAATGTCAGAGATGCAACATGAAAAACAAAAATCGACTGACGCCAGTTTCACAGCATTCTCAAGGATTCACACTCAAATCAGGATATCAAAACAGCCCAAGGTCATGCACAAATAGCAATCCAGATGTCGATAAAAATCAAATCAAATTCAAACTTACACAACTAAAGCAACAATTTCACAATTTCAACACAACCCTGGTTGGCCTTTTTAAAGGAAAAGTTTGTGTGGGCTCTGGGAAATGTATTTTTAATTCAAAACTACAGAATTATTTTGGAAAATATTTGTGCAGTGTAAACAATGCACAGATTCATATTTTCATAAGACTGAGTCCATTAATATGTGGGCTTGAGACCAGACTAACATAACTCGGATTAGTATTTAGCAGTTGTCTCGGAATTTAGTGGAATTCAATTCTGTTTACTGTAATTCTAGTTCCAACTCTGCTGAATTTAGATTCTGGTCTGTGTCAGGCTAACAGAGGGCATATATACACAACATTTTTTTGGACTTTGGAAGGAAACCCACACTACAGGAGCGACTTGCAAGGTCCATGCAAGCAGAGGACATGAGATTCAAACCCCCAATTCAGGAGCCATGAGGCAACAGTGCTGTATACTGAGTCGCCATGCCAGCTGAAAGGAGAAGACGAACATCAAAGGGTCGTATTTTAAGAAAGGAAGCTTGTGCCATACAATATGGAATGTGCTACTATTGGTTCAGGCTGTCATGTGATTGCTTCTCGGCCTTTTGGCTAAGATCAAGTGTAGTAGCCGTTCTTATCAGTTTAATATCTGATACGTCCCCCATGGACCACATATCAAGGGGCAGCCTGTGGCTCAGTGGGCTAAGCCTGTGTGCTTGTAATCACAAGTGCCCCAGCCTCAAACCCAGCCTCAGCGGGTCCTTGAGCAAGGCCCTTAAACCCCCCCCCAGCTCCCTGGGTGCCGCCACCGGTGGCAGCCCTTTGCGGATGACTTACTCTGCGAAGAGCAAGTTGAGGGAAGCGTAAAAAAGACGATTTCCCTCTGGGGATTAATGAAGTATCAATTATTGTAAGAACATGCTACAGGCGATACAAATATTATTCTAAATAAATACTTTGTAATTTGTATTTTTCTGGTTATTGCAGCCCATGCTGCTATACTGAAGTGAGGTCAGAAGGACAAAAAGGAAAAAGTTGCTGAAATGTTATATGCAGACATCTGTAAAGCCTGTTGGGGTGATCCAAGTACATTGCTAATGGTCTTGTTCCATTTCTGTTGCATTTGGGATTGTCTCCTGGGTGTCCTACTTTCACTCAAAATCCAGCACCTGGATCCCCAGCCAAATCACTGTGGTGGCAGAAAAAGAATGGAAAACTGCATGTATGTGCATGTAGTAATGATAGGCTAAGTCAGGAGTGTCAAACTCCATTCCTGGGGGGTCGGAGCCCTGTTTGGCTTGGTCCTTTCCCTGTTTCACCACAAATGATTCAGTTCAAGAGCTGTGTGGTAATTAGCACAAGAAGTTGAATCAGGTGTGTTACAGTAAATGAGGGGAAACTCAAAGATATTCAGGGCTCCGGCCTCCAGGACTGGAGTTTGACACCCCTGGGCTAAGTCAAAGAAAATCTTATAACTATTTATTCTCCGAAGCTGGTATGCTGATCATCTCTCCCACACATATCTTCTCTATTTAACTCTATTAAACTTTAACTTGACTTTTATCTATGTTAATAGGTTTTTAATTTTGTGGTTTCATAGTCCCCCTCCAGGTCTCTGTATTTAGCCTTTGCATATTTTTCCTATGTTTGAGCAGACTACTTGGAACTTTGGCTTCCCTCCCCAACCCAAACACATGTATCCTGTTGAATCGGCATGTTTGATTATGTGCCTTATAGTTAACTGGCATCATGCCCAAGCCCTTTGCTTCCTTGCATAGCCTTTCTTGCATAGAATTTATTTTAGAATTTTAGTGATTAATGGTCATTGTTGACACGCCACAGCAGACAGTGCACAACAAGAAATGTGTTCTCTGCATTTAACCCATATGTGACAATGTGACATTTGAACCTGCAATCTTTCAATTGCAAGTGCGTAGGCTTCCTTGCATGAGCTTCCTTGCATCGGCTTTATTGCATAGGCTTCCTTGCATAGGCTTTCTTGCATAGGCTTTCTTGCATAGGCTTCCTTGCATAGGCTTTCTTGCATAGACTTCCTTGCATAAGCTTCCTTGCATAGGCTTCCTGGCATAGGCTCTCTTGCATAAGCTTCCTTGCATAGGCTTTCTTGCATAGGCTTCCTGGCATAGGCTTTCTTGCATAGGCTTCCTTGCATAGACTTTCTTACATAGGCTTCCTTGCATAAGCTTTCTTGCATAGGCTTCCTGGCATAGGCTTACTTGCATAGGCTTCCTGGCATAGGCTTTCTTGCATAGGCTTCCTGGCATAGGCTTTCTTGCATAGGCTTTCTTGTATAGGCTTCCTTGCATAGGCTTCCTTGCATACGCTTTCTTACATAGGCTTTCTTACATAGGCTTTCTTGCATAGGCTTTCTTGCATAGGCTTCCTTGTATAGGCTTCCTTGCATAGGCTTTCTTGCATAGGCTTCCTTGCATAGACTTTCTTACATAGGCTTCCTGGCATAGGCTTTCTTGCATAGGCTTCCTTGCATAGGCTTCCTTGCATAGGCTTCCTTGCATACGCTTTCTTACATAGGCTTCCTTGCATAGGCTTCCTTGCATAGACTTCCTTGCATAAGCTTCCTTGCATAGGCTTTCTTGCATAGACTCAGTATCCCCTGGTACGTAATATGGCTGAATGTCAAGCTATATTAAGTAATTTGTTTATTTGTTTTTATATTACAACAGATGCAGAAAGCTAGTTTGACTAAACTTGCAGGTCTTGAGTCAATCATAGTTCGTATTCTAAGTATTAAGTATTAAAATGCTGCACAATGCTCCATTGAAAGACCACATTTAAAAAAATAATACTCTGCATCCATCACTTCTGCAGCACATTTTCTGGGCATATCTGAATGTTATGCTTGTGAAATATAATTATGACATAAATGGCATGTATGGCTTTAAACTGTGCATCAAACAAAATGATTTTAACTCTGAACCGTGTTTTCTGCTAATCGCTGAATTGGGTCATGCTTCTGTCTGACTACATATGCAGGATATTTACTCCAATATTTACACAAAAAAAATACTGTGACTCAGACAGAACTAGTTCTCCAAATAATGTCGAGATGTTTAGATGGATTTCACTGTGGCCGTCCCCTTCTGCCTGCAATAGACATTCAGTCACGCAGAGCAGCCGTGGTCTAGAGTTCAGCTGGGGAGAGTCACTAATCACTCTTGCATTAACATTAATGTTATTTTAAATAGGAAGAGGCAGATTAAGGCACAGTGACTTAAAGGAACTTTGGCCTGGTTGGAACCTCCTGTGTGCTGATCTTAATCACAATCTTATAGTGAGGGATACTTCACAGAAATTGCTGCAGACATTTAACATTTTTTTCCTTTCTTAGGCTATTGATTGTTGAGGAAATTCTTAGGTGTAAGTCTGGCGGCTTCCTTTCCTATTTACCCTAGAGCATAAAAAGGCTTTTGTTTGTACCCCACCCATCTCAGAAAGAAAAGAGCAACAAAGGTGCATAACTCCAGCCTCCGTCCTTCAGAGAGGCGGAGGAGCTTTCAACACTTCTCACCTGCCACATGAACACCTACAAAGGGGCTCTGATAGCAGAATAACTGAATGCATGGTCAGTTTTGTTGATATACGCAAGCAGAAACCAGTTTAAAAGACTCTTAGACTCTGGTGCCATTTGCTTCTAGGATGCAAACTATTACAGGGTGCTAAATGGAGGCCAGATGGTAAACAATCCCGCCATGTTGCTCAGTCAAAACATTGCCTTTATGTCTGTCTACAAAATCCTTAAATAGCTTTTCAGTGCAACAATAAAATCCGATGACGTTACAGGCCTATTTATGACTAAACAAGGTTTTATGTGAAATTTGAAACTATGACTCCTCAGTAAAAGTACAATCAGCAGAATATATATTAATATCGCTAATTATGTACTAGACCTTGGTGGGTCATCTTTCATATATGTCACCATCTGCAATCTGTCTTCCACCATCTTCCAGATGCTCTTTCCTATTCCAGCTCTATCAAAATAACAACATCATTTGTATCTTATATCTTGCTTACAAGTACTCTCCGTCAGCAGTTGCTGCACCTGTTTCATGTTCAAACAAAAGGCTTGGTCAAGTCAAAGGACAGCAGGGAGTTTAGAGAGCTAATGTAAAATAAAGTGTCGAGCTAGTGAGCATGCCTGGTATGTCATACCATACTCCCTTCTAACTCTGCAGCAGGCCTTCGGTCTGTCGGTTTTAATCCAAACCCAAGCATGGAGGGGACTGTTTGCTTCAGTCTAGAACTCCTGACAGGGGAAGAAGTTTGGGGGGGGGCTATGATCTAACAAACCTCCTTGAAAGATACGGGCGACCTGCTCAGGCTCGGTGCACGATGGCCAATTATATTTGTTATTTTGTCTTGCATTGATCATAGTTATAGCAAAGGATTTATCTCTGGATTCCATGACTTGTACTGTAGGAATATACCCATACACTTCTATCACAGGATTTGTAGTTGAGGTTCATCGCCTGCTGAAGTACTTTCTCCAGACTTACAGTACTGTGCTAAAGTTTAGGCAGTCAAAAGAAATGTCTTAAGCTATTTATTTGGGTAGTAAGTGCATTTGTGCTCAGAACAAAAACACAATTTAGGATTAGAACATGCAGATGCAAATAAAGAATAACACAATAAAAACAAGCAAGAATTTCTTCTGTACTGCAAAATATTACTATCTAGTTGGACAGCTAGATGAACACCGCTCCAGTTCCCAAACCTCTCTTCGGGGGCACCTCAGCCATTCCATGTATTTATTCAATTTCACCACCAGCTCCCTTAATTCATCAATTTAATTAGTTAAAAAAGTCAATGAGATATTGATTGGCTACATGATGTGTGTTAGTGGTCAAGTCAAAAAATACATGGGTGCATTTGATAGGCTTGTTGCTGCAAATACTTGGGTGATTTTAGCAGAAATTTTGAAATGTCCAGTGTAGCACACTATGACAGGCATAATAGCATAGTTTTACACCAATTTGAAGATCGTTGCAATGCCCTTTTCTTTGGCCATGAAAATCCTGGTAAATCAGCAATTTCTGAAATCCTCATACCAGCCAATCTGGTGCCAACAACCAAGCCATGTTCAAAGTCACTTAAATCACCTTTCTTCTCCATTCTGGTGTTTGAGGTGAGTTTTAACTGAAGCTCCTGTCCTGATTCTACATGATTTTCTACATTGTGCTGCTGACGCATGATTGAGATGCATTAAAAACTTGTATCAATTACTAAGGAGATTTCATGGATATTTTATCTTTCTAGTCCTAAATGTAGGAGTCTCCCAAAATGCTTCTTTTCTAGCTAAAGTCAGATGAAGCCACTTTTCTGCAGATATGCAACAGTTCAAAATGAAATCAGTAACTATGTAGTCCATATGCACTACAGTCACCTCTCTCCACATTTATATAAAATGATTAAATGTCAGAACAAAGAAGAAAGTCAAAAGCAACATCATATTAATGAAATGAAATTACTCAGCAATCCAGCAGGCCTGTAGGCATGAACCAGTCGAACCTATAACGTTTCACTTCAAAGAAACACAGATTTCGCAACAGATGGCATATCCTTGCGGTGCTTCACAGCCAACTTCAGAAGGTACTGTTTTTGGGACTCATCGCTCGTGAGACAACTTTTAAAATTTGTTATGAGTGGTCGCATGTTCAGTAGTACAGTACCATTGAGGACAGCCATGCCCTTGATGGCATTCTTGAACTCCTGGTATGTAGCACCATCCTTGTCAATGAGAGTCAAGAGCTTTTTCTTTGAATTAGCCATTGAGGAAGTGAGGATATGGGCTGCATTCCAGGAACTGATCAGACATTGAAGCATCACTTTAGCGGCATCTGCCTTGGTCTGTCTCTTTTGTCTGTGATGAAAGAAGTACTTTCTCAGTACTTGGTCTTGAGAAGGAAGCATACTGCCCCTAATATCACTGTGTGAATGACCAATAAGCCACAATTTGTCAGAATTCTTCCTTAATGTAGCCATAGCTCACCTGAAACAGCAGTTGGGAATAAGATAAAGGACAATTACAACACAATGCATAAGTGCAATTAATTAATCATATATTACATAGACATCCATCCATTGTCAGAAACCACTTGTCCTATAAAGGGTCTAGGGGGGTCTGCAGCCTATCCCAGAGGATATGGACACAAGGCAGGGAACAACCCAGGATGGGGCTCCAACCCTTTGCAGGGCACCCTTCTACACCATTCATGCGCACACACACACACAGTCATATGAAAAAGCAAGTGCACCACTTGTAAAATTTCTTTTTTCTTTTTTTGGACAAATAAATTTTTAATCTTCATTTGAAGAGTTTTGATAGATTGAGGTGATGTAATATAACCAAAACAATGAATGTTTTACTTTGAAATCATTTATTCAACTAAATGATTCAACAGAAATTACCTTTCTCTGTAATGTCATCATTATATTGCATACCTGGTTTTTCCCTCTTTGGTGAATACGACCTCTTTCTTATAACCGTCTATCAGCTTTTTACATTGACCTGGAGAAATTGTTGCCCCTTCCTCCGTGCAGGATTCCTGGCTGCGTGATGTTGGAGGGGATTCTGGTATGGCCCTCTTCCAGTCCCCTCCACAACATTTCAGTTGGATTTAACTTGGCCATTCCATAACCCTCCATTTCATTGTTTTGAGCCACAGCTTTGTAGATTAGGTTGTATGTTTGAATTCATTATGGCTACGTTCACATCACAAGCCTCATGGTACAATTCCGATTTTCATGCTCAGATCAGGTTTGCCTGTTTTGATGGCTCACATTCATAACTACATGTGACCTGTATCTAACTGTAATGTGAACAAATCTGCACTCCAAAACACGTGGGCACACGTGTGCACATTCATACTTTGAAGACAAGGGCCGCATTGAAAGTGCAGTGAATTGATAAACTAACCTCTCGTTATTCACGTAAAGTGGTTTCTGTATAACTTTTAGCTAACAGATTTATATTTGCACAATCATGTGTGAGGGGAAACCGTTGGGCTTTCATAATGATCTCGCATTCGCTTACTTCTACTACACTGCTTTGTGTGTAGCCTGATTTCTTTCCCCCAATATCTAGTAAATCTTTCCAACTTTCCCATCCATCCCCTGAATGTTGTCACAGCTGAGGCTCTCCTACCTTGTTGTTTTGTCATGCTGCCGGTGCTGGTTGATGGCGACAGAGTTTAGCGCATGCATACAGGCAAAAAACCAAATGAAATCCAATTTGAATGTTCTTATTCATATCATCTGGCCACAAATCGGATAGGTATCTGATGTAGAACTACATATGAAAGTGACTCAAATCTGATTTGAAAAGATCAGATTTCTGTGTCGACACAGGCCTGAAAACATCAGATCTGTGTCAAATTATGGCAAAAGAATATCAGATTTGAGTCACTTCAGCTCGGGAATGTGAACATTGCCTATGATGTTAAAAGACCCACTTCTGGCCCAGCTTCATCTTTCTGACAGATTGCCTCTCAGTCTCTTCAAGCAATCTCTGGGATGATGTTGATTTCTTCATTGGCATTATGGTGGCATGTTGGCCTGACCCTGTGGCAGCAGCGCGGCCCTAAACCAACACACTCCCAACCACCAAGTTTCACAATTGCTATGAGGTTCTGTTTCTCAAATTGTGTGTGTTTTTTCACCAAATATGACATCTGGAATTGTGCCCAAACAGCGCCACCTTTGACTCCTCTGACCAGAACACACGGTTCCTGAAATGCTCTCCCTCAGGCTGGTGTTTAATTGCAAGCTTCAATCTTGAGTCGACGCTCTTTTGTGAGAGCAGAGGCTTCTTCCTGGCTGACCTCCCATGGAGGCTAAATTGGAGCAGTCTGTCTTTTTCATAGGACTTTATATATAAAAGTAATCGAGTTAGTATTGCTTTTTAAAAATCGTTCAATACTGCATATCTTGTTCATGTTTTTGGCCTTGTTCCATTTCTGAGGTGGATTCTGGGAACAGGTGCTATATTTCAGTACACAAAACAGCTAAAATCCACATAAAGGAACGATCTGCAGTTATCTGTGGTTTACATTTCAATGGTGACTCAATGCTTGTTAACATGGGGGAGAATTGAAATGTGGATCATCCTGACCATGATGTGATGTTTGGGATAGATGCCAACTGCTTGTGCTATTCAGGATCGTGTGAGATCCAGAGTCTATCCTAAAGGGTACGGGTGCAAAGCAGGGAACAACCCAGGATGGGACACCAATCCATCACAGGGCACAGTCACACACCATTCACTCATACAGACACCTACGGGCAATTTGATATGGATGGAAATTATGCTATTTATGAAATGTACATGCAGTACTAGACCTTAAAGTAAACAGTTTTATTCAGACAATATGTGTCAATATATTGCATTTTTAACAAAAAAAGTTTCCACTAAGATCATAATGTAATAAGTTGCGCATAATGTAATAACTTATTACATTATGTGCAATAAGTTATTACATTACGGGCTTACCATTTTATTACATTATTGGCAGATTATTACATAATGGCCTTTTTTACATAATTTTATTACATTATGTGCAATAAGTTATTACATTACGGGCTTACCATTTTATTACATTATTGGCAGATTATTACATAATGGCCTTTTTTTACATTACAGACGCTCCTCTACTTACGAACTTTCAACTTCCGAACTTTCAGACATAGGAACGAAGAGGACTGTAAGTCCAAATTGTGTTCATTGGGCTCCCGTTCCCTGTCCCGTTTCCTGTCAACATCAATTTTTTTTTCTGCGCGCCAATTCCGCCTAGTACAACTTCTGGCCGCGACTCCCGCCGCGCCAGCAGCCTAGCGTGCGTACTCCCAGCATCCTAGTTCTTCGCACTTGCGTATACCCCTAAAATGACGACTTACACCATTTCAAGTTACAAACAGCCGTTCGGAACGTATCTTGTTCGCAAGTAGAGGAGCGTCTGTATTCTATATCACTATGTGCAGTTATATCAACACCGCAGTTATTACATTATGATATTTATCATGTAATAAGTATTATCTAGAGGACAAGGATAGAAACGGAGTGCTGTGACAGATGACCTGGCCCCCACAATCCCCCAACATTTCAGCCACTCCATTTGTTGTTGTCTGTGAATATGCTTGAAGACCACAAACAGGAAGAAGCCTTGGTGTATATGTTTACAGAGACAGCAATGTCAACAAGATCATGTGAGTGTGCTTTTAAACAATTTTGCAACACAGTCCACCATGTTTGAAATTTAATTTCGGCAAAGATGAACACAGCAATTAAGCGTAAAGGAACTGTGGGTGAGGCATTTAGCTTTGAGCATTGAAGGATAGAGTAAATGAGGATTGACGGCCTCATTCATTGCAGTATCTATACGTTTTCACCACCCGGCCACTGGAAAGGCGCAGCACGCACTGCTAAATTTGCACCGACTGGGGCATCCTCATGTCAGCCAATCGGTCACATGCTGCATTGACCTGAGTTCGGAAGCATGGGAAATTGCCAAAGACAAAGTGTTACTCATTATAACAGAGATCACTAGTGACATCATTAAGGCAATATGCCTGCTAGGAAACAGTGGAGGAGAGGGCATAGCAGGCCACCAGGCACGACCCGTCGGGCCGGAGGAAGAGGAACATGATTGGCGGCTATAGTCTGAAACAGACTCAGAGAAAGAGAAGTCAGATACGGAGGTGGTGGAGAGCAGCGTAGTGAGCTATTTAATCTTCTTTTGTGATGCTTGTGTGTCACTCCTATGTGACTGGTTAGATTTAATTTGTTTTCTTTTTGTTTGTTTTATTTTAAACGTCCGACAATCTGATTACTTAAATAAAAATGAAAGAAAAACTTGGTACACTTTTAAAAGATACTGAAACTGAACTAAAACTGAAAAACAAAATGGAAAACTAAATAAAAATAAAAACTCATGTGAAGTAAACTATTTCCTATTTCCTGCAGAGAGAATGTAAATTCCTCAGAAATACTGTAAATGGGTTCTTGATTGTTTCCCATAAATACACCTACTGGGCTTGGATTACTTTCCAGAGGTCAGTTGACTAGGGAACAAGAATAAGTCTCCTGCTAATAATACTATCAGCTGTTTCCTCAAGCAGCTCTGAAGAGGAATAAAATATACCCATCTTATAAAGTATATCACTGAAAAAAAAGGTTCCTCATGACAGTACTCCTACCGTCCAGCATATTCGGTTTTAAGGATTAAAATAACATTTTAAAAAAAATGTGTATCCAGATATGTGGATACACATTATTACCATAAGTGGCTTATAAATAGTGGCAGAGCTAATGGGTGCACTATTCTTAAATGTGAATTTGCATGATTTTACAAGTGCTTTTTTAGTCTAGGCTCCAGTGAGTGGTACATTTCCCAAAAGATTAGGAAGTTAAAGTCTGTTCTCTTGTTTTCTTGTTTAGAACCGAAGGCCTCCTGCTTATCAAAGATATCAGTTAGAGTGAAGAATGTCTTCAACTGCAATCTCTTCCGATGTGTATCAGAGGTAGACACCTGGTTATCAAACATACAGACATCTGGTGTAAAAAAGATATATATATAATATATAGTTATATATACAAATATATAGTTGTGAAGAAGTTGTCATTTGAATGTTGCTGGTTCCAGAGAAGAGATTTTTGTAACTGGCTGTTGTGCCCTTAGCTAAACTACTGACTTCATTTCACCAATAAAATATCCATTAGCCTAAAAGCTTCTGCTATCAGGCTTATAGATCTCTAGACAAACTAACATGCAGCATGGAATACGGCTGCAGCTGTTTTCAAAGTCGTTTTCTATCTAGTATGTTTAACTGTAAATCTGTAACAAGAAAATGAAAGGAGATGACTTAGACACTGCCTCACACAAATACATGGAATTACACGCATGCTCTTACACATCTGTGGTTTGTGCACAATAAATGACAGCATGACTTCTGCCACCGCTAGACCCCGCTGTGTCCACTGCATCAAACTGGTTCCAAGGAAAAGATCTAGACTAGATTAGATTAAAATGAGAAAACTCACTGTTTCCTTTTAAAGGCAATGAAGGGGGATGCTGTGCTTTTACAGTAGGTGGGACTAGCATTTGCCTGTGACCACCGGCATGGCTCTGAAATGGAAGACACCAGTGTCCAAAAAAGAGGACTGAGGCTGAAAAAGGAAAGCGGCAGTTTGTCTGATACACATGCTACAGAAGCCGTGAACAATCTATCTATCAAGATCATTTTCTCATTATCTCAAGAGAATGGCATAAAAAAATAAGTGCAAGCACGGCCTTTCTTGGCTTCCATAGTATGTGTGTGCAGGTGTTTCTGTCATTTTGTGTAACTAGGGTGGGAGAGAGTGGTGTGAGTTGTTGATAGGTAGACAGGTAGGGGGAGGAGAAAAGGAGGACAAGGGGGCTAAAAGGAGAACACCTAAGAACATTCTGGACAGGGGGCTGGAAAACCCGACTGCCGGACAAAATCTGGATGAGTGGCCACATTAGTATGTAATCAGCAAGGAACATTTGGGAAGTAACATGTAAATTGATTGCTTGTTTCATACTAGCTACAGTGTACATCCCTCCACAAGCTAACATGAGTGCGGCACAGTGCTGGCTAGCCGGTAAGATGAAGCAAATAAAACATGATTACACTTGTGCACTGGTTATTGTTTTGGGGGATTTTAGTAAATGCATGCCAAAATACAAAACAGTTTATCAATTGCCTGACCAGAGGAGAAACCATGTTAGATATTTACTATACTGCAATTAACAATGTCTAATGAGGTTTGCATACTGCCGGTACTGCATCTTGTTAATCCATCTCATCCCTTCATACAGGCCGAGACTGAAACTCTACAAACTGGTGATGAAAACATCAAAGATCTAGAGCAGTGTTTCCCAAACCAGTTCTCCTCCCTACCGGTACCTGAAAGGGAACAAAAATGTGGATTGTCTGGCATGGAGCTCAAAGGGAGCAAAAACATGGACCGAATGTGTGTCCCCGATGACCGGATTGGGAAACACTGATCTAGAGTCTAGAGTCATTTATTTTCGCAAGGACAGCTGAATACCAGCTCATGCCAAGGTATGCAACAATAACGAAAAACCATAGTGTTGGAAAGGTCAATGGCCAGCAGGTTGCGCTACACCTATGTGCTTGAAACTGTCTTGCACACATTTGTTTCGTAAGTAGTTCTGGCTAATTCAAGTGCATTCAAGGCTGGTAATGACGGCATTTAGAATGTTAAATCTGAGAGGGAGGTTAATTGGCTATTTAAAAGGCTGAACCACATAAAGCAACAGGACGTGATTCAGTCACTCCCTTCCAAATCCAATCCTGCTGGGTAATTTTGCTGGGTTATTTTTAGTATTTTGGGTTACTGGTATGACCCAGCTCTGGGGTTATGTTTTTTACCCAGTACTTAAGTAACTGTACCCCCTTAGTTGTGGGAACCAATGTTCTTGCAAACGACATTATTATAATATTATAATATAAAGAGTAACAAAAATGTTTTTAAGTCCCTCTCTCAAAATGATAATGTTAAACAGTCTTCTGTGTAATGTCACCTAGCTAATATTAGTTAAAATTGCGTAGTTTTGTCAGGGGAAAACATATTGTGAGCAGGCAGACAGCAAAGTACAGCTGATTTCGCTGGTTTGTTAGAAATTCGTGTTCTGAAACTTAATTCTGTCTATACGAACAAATATTTACACCAATATTTAGTATTTGTTAAGTCTCTGAATTTTTATACAAGCCTAGCATCATGGTTACTTGCATAGACCAAGAGGCTGGGTCAAAATAATGCAGCATGTGTTCTGTTCAATATTTACCCAGTGCTGTGCTCAGCTTGGGTCGTTTGGGTTGTACATTCAAAAAAATATTTGACATGTTACTACAAGAATGCTAAATTACTGCATACTTCAAAGTATCCACCCAAAGTATCAATCCTTGTCACAGAGAAGTTGAGTCAATGACTATAGACCTGTTGCCTGAACTTCTGTCAACATGAAAGCCTTTAAAGGTCATGCATTGCATACCTCAAATCAATCTCTAGATTAACTTTGTTCTAGATTAACTGCAGTTTGCTTACATAGCCAAAAGGCTGCAGTGAACATGGCTCTACACTTCATTCTGGAAAATTTAGACTGCATCTGAGCATATGTCAGAATCCTCTTTGTAGACTTCAGTTTCACTTTTAATCCCATGGTTCTTGCCCTTCTCCAGGACAAACCCAGCTCAAAGTGCCCATCTCTATAGATGGATCATTGATTTTCTCATGAACAGAAAGCAGCCATAACTCAGACACTCGGACCACGAGCAGTGGAGCCCCGCAAAGCTGCGTCTGCTCACCCTTACGTTTCTCCCTTCAGGCGTCAAACTCCTGAAATTGGCTGATGAAACAGCTGTCATTGGTCTAATAACCAATGGTGATGAGTCAGCATATAGCCCGGGACTTGACTTGATAGTGCAGTGCTCCAATAATACCATGCACTTCAATGCCACAAGAACAGTGGGGATGATAGTGGATTAGAGAAAAAGGCCAGCCCTAACCACCCTCCTCACCCTGTGTGACTCTTCCATCAGCTCAGTGAACTCAGTCAGATTCCTTGGCATAGTCTTTTCCAAGAACGACATGAACTCCATAATCAAGAAAGCAAAACAAATGATGTAGTTTTTAAAACAGTTTAAAAAAACGTATGGTGCAGTTGCACACAACTCTTATTGAGTCCACACTCACATCTTCCATAATTGTATCCTGTCTACTTTACTGACTCTGCAGCCTCAGAGTAACACTGGCTGCACAGGTTGTCCGGCCTGCACGATCATCGGCTGCAGGCAACCTCCCCTGCTGATTGTGTACAAGTCTCAGGCCATAAGAAGCTCCCAGAAGATCAAGGCTGATCCTTTCCACCCCAGCCCGTCTATATTCCAAAGAGAAAACCTCCGATGAAAACACCACAGTGAGTGGGTCAGTGAGCTAAGTCTCTGTGTATGATTGGAAGATCACTGGTTCAAGCGCTAGCCTTGGCAGAATAGTCACATGTTTGTGGGCCCCTGAGCAAAGCCCTTAACCCCAGCTCCCGGGGTGTCACATGCTGGCTGACCCTGTGCTGTGTCCCCCAAGCATGGTAAGTACAATGGGGGAGGCGAAGAGAAGCATATCAATGAACCTGTATTTGTGCAAATGGCAAATAAAGGGTTCTTTTTTTCAAAACCAGTATGCCTTGTTACCAGAAAAGTTTCTTCCTCATGGTAATCAAGCTCATTAACATGGTTCAGATCCTTAGGGGACACACACACTAATTCACCCAGTATTTTCTTTCTTTATTTGTTTATACAGGATAGTGCATAACCAGGGACCTGTATCACGAAATAGAATTTCTTGCTTAGCAACTTGTCGGATTTAAGGTAGTCTGGCCTAAATGTAAGTGAATGAAGATAAAGAGCCCTGGTCTATTGTATCTAGCAATGATGTTAGAGAGAGTTTGATATTGGGGGGAGACAAGTTAATAATATTAAGGCATTGGTCTATTTATAGTGGGATCAGAGGAAGCCAAATTAAATACTGGGTGGTACATGTCGTCCCGTCCCCTGCTTCCTGTACCCCTGGCCTCTAGTGCTGATATATGTATTCCATCCATCCATTTTCTGAAAATTCTTAATCCCATCTGGAGCCTACCTGGGAACAATGGAGGCAGGCAGGAACCAACCCCGGGCAGTTGCCAACACACCACAGGGCACACACTCACACAACTAGAGGGCCAATTTAGCTTCACCAATCAACCAATCCTGCACGCTTTTGGACCGTGGGAGAAAACTGGAGCCCCCCGGTGAAAACCCACGTGAACACGGAGAGAGCATGTGAACCCCCTCGTATTCATGTATGTACTTCATGATAATAACATTAGTGTTGGTTTGGATGGATGGGCGGTACTTCCTGGCCACAAGTGAAGATTCAGGGATGAGTGGAACTCCAGTATCTACGTGAAATGTACATGCTTGCTCCAGTAACAAAAATAACAGACATATGGAAGATTAATTCATGATGGCACCTTGCACACAAATGTGGTCTGGTCTGTTTTATACATTTTGGAGGTTTAAAATTGCATTTACTTCACTCATTATTTTTGACAGCCCTCAGAGAATTTTGGTACGCCCCATCAAAGAAAATTAATTTGGAACCCTGAATGATAGCCGTCCTCTCACAAGCACAGGTCCAAAGACCGGCAATCACACCTGCTGCTTGTTTTTCTTGTTGATTCTTGTCATTGCTGGGAACCTGCTTATTTCAGCCAGTGCCCTGGCAGATTTCTCATCGTTCTGTGACCTGAGGATGGCCCAGTCACATACCACTGTGACCCTGACTGGAAAGGAGCCATGTAAAATGGGTGGTAATGAACCCTGGAAATAAGCATGTCCTGTGGTATTTAAAAGTTGCCTAGCTGACCAAAGCAAGCTTTGCAGTCGTGTTCAGTGTCTGTCGAACGTTAACGTGACCGAACACCATGCCTGTGTTTGGAAAATCAGTCATACTTAAAGTCTGGGCTCACAGCAGGTGTGACTCTGTTGAGTGAACCAGCATTATCACATTTGACCTAACATACCAGGCAAAAACATCTAACTTGCTAAGCTTAACACTCAGGTCAGCATCTCTGGGAACCCTTTGGCACAGATTAGTCAGGTCGTTTGGGAGATGGGAGTCTGTTTACGGCGATTGTCCTCCAAATTGCATCGTGACAGAGCTGAGAAAACATAGACAGCACGCAGGACCTTTCATATGCCTATGATCTTCATTCCAGCTTAGGATTATAGGTGTGCTAGAGAAGACCCTCCTGCCCCCTGGCTGGGGCAGTCATCAGGTGCCAGCCGCATCCTGTCAGTACTCCTAGTGGCTGTGAGGATATAGTTACCGTAAGCCTGTGAGGTGCTGATCGCCCCCTGTAGGTGTGCAGCAGATTCCCAGAGAACCAATGCATTGCATAAGTAACACTTTACTGGAGGGGACACAAGGTTCAGAATTTGAACTTGAGTAGTAACTGAGTAACTAAGTTATTTGTCCCCCCTCAAATAAAGTGCTACCCATATATGTCGAACAGTGTAATCTTGTACAGTGTTTACGGAGAGAGTGTTTATGTACGGCGCAGCATATCTGTGAATTGGTCTCTGCTCCGGCACAGGTGGGGTTCCAGCCACTGACAAATTCTCTAGCTCACCCACCGGATGAACCAGGAACTAGAGCAATGTGGGAGAGACAACAGCAAATGTGTATTGAGAGGTTTTGCATAAAACCGCAATGAAAGTGTAGAACACATGGCACTGTAGAAGAAAGAGGGAAGGAAGCGAAGACAAAGCGAGCGGCCGAGGGAGGAGGGCCTCCCCAGCAGCCAGCATGACCTGCGATCCATAATGCGTCACACCTCAACTACTCCTCTGCCCTGTTGGGCACGAACAAGAGGGCTGCTTCAGACCTTCCCAGTCATGTTCGCTGAGTTTGGAAATAAACCGATCGATTCAGAAACGGGATGCAATTGGTATGCAGTGGGAGGCTTTGCTCGCAAATGCGGAGCCAGACTTCCATGGCCATGACGATTATTTACTGCAAACATCGCGCGCACGCTGTCACTGCCTCAGTAAGGCTGCAGTCTCTCCTGGCAGGGGCCCCGGCTGCTGAGGTTTCCAAAGGCAGCGTCTGACGCAAAGCATGCTGTGATCTCAGAGTCAGAGCAAAACCTAATAGTGACTGATCCTCTATCATTATAGCAGTACGTTTTAAAAATGTTACGTTGCAAAAAATGTATATATTTTTAATCCTTTACATTACATTATCTAATTTACCAGGTATTTCAGTAAATATATTACATATTTTAGAGCCCTATAAATCACCAAAATAGCAATGTTTGTGAGCCGAATTCCTTAAAAGATTTCCGTAAGAATAGCATCCATGGTACATGTCCAAGGCAGAGACAGAGCTACCAAGAATAACAGGTTATGAAGGTATAACTGTGGATTATTGCATGTGGCATACAGTAGGTGCCATCACCAGTGTAGAAGCAGTATTGCCAAACTTTCTTGCCAAGCTCAATATGGTGTATTAAAGCAGTGTTTCCCAATCCGGTCCTCGGGGATCCACAGACAGTCCATGTTTTTGCTCCCTCCCAGCTCCCAGGGAGCAAGAACATGAACCGACTGTGGGTTCCCGAACAACGGATTGGGTTAAAGGACTCATAAAGCTGCAGATTTTTGTTTTATGTGGTTATCGCATGATTAAATGTGCAATATTGTAACATTAAATATGGACTGAAATGTAAATGTTTGCCATAGATATTTTTTCCACGTCAGGGATGAGAGCCATGCAGCACGTGAGTCCCCAGCACCACACTAGTCCAAATGGACCAGTGTGAGTTTTTTCTGGTGGCTGGAGTGCTAATCCAGCCACCAACCCCCAAATTTCCTTGTAAATTGGAAGAACACCTGGCAGGGCTGGGTGTAGATTAACATCACACCCAGGACGAAACAACTGCAGGTTAAGGGCCTGGCTCAAGGGCCCAACAGAATAGGATCAATCTTGGCATTCATAGGATTCAGACCCACAACCTTCCAGTTGCTCCCTAGCCTCAGATCCACCACTCTGCCTAAGGTTGATTAACTTAAAACTCTATAGGGTGGTAAAGAAGCATGACAGTTATCATAATTATGTAAATAATATTAATAATATCTAAATACAGTGACTAAGTGTGCCACTTTGTGATCATTTACATTTTGCTGTGATATGACATCTAGTTGGTTTCACACTGTCTCTGGTTGCAGCAGTCTGGCAGTGATGATGAGGAGCATTCAACTACGCTCTAATACAACGCAGTGCATGCATACCACTGTGGTAGTCGTGCACGGGACTCAAATGGCGCAGCGTGCCGTATCTAGTTCATTAAGAAAGTTGAATGTTTTCATATATTGCAGCAGATGCAATCACATTCTTCACTGCATAAAAATACGTTTTCATTACAGGTTACTCAAGTCTTCTAAATAAAGTAAATCCCCACTGTGGAAAAAAAAGTAGTATTGCCAGGCAATACTTGTTGAAGAAATATGTAGTATTACAATGGCAACACTGACGGCAGCACCCATGGTGTGTGGATGATATAGTAACATGTAAAGGAAGGACAAGGAAACCTGGGGCAGTTTGCAGAGATGGGGGTTTGTGGGTCATACCTGCCCTCTTCAGGAGAAAAAGAGAACAACACCTTGTATCAAATTCATTCAACAAAATTGGCAGCTGGTGGCACACTGTTTCCGTGTCAAACCAAGCAATTAAAAGCAGAAAATCTGACGTGATGTCACAATCTGCATGTTAAATAGAGTTAAGCATGAAAGCAGAAAGAGTGCCGTCGCTCAACATAATTTTCAAATGTAAACTGGACTTGGGTGGTGTGGTGGCTCAGAAGGTGGCACCATTGCCTTGTATCTCCAAGATTGGGGATTTGAGTCATTCTTCCGCCTTGTGTCATGCTGGTCTCCTCTGCACGGTCCAGCTTCCTCCCACATTCCAAAGACAGGCTACTTGGCATCATTTGACATATAGGCCTGGCTTTCATCAGACTGGGTTCGGGTTACTTAAACAGGATCTATGATGTATTACTAGGTGGTCAGCTAGTGACATTTGTAATGTGTTTATTTAGAAGCATTTTGTTCAAATGTCAATTACAGGACAGTCTATGGAAGTTTTCCTTTTAGCAATTAGGAAGGGAAACAGTAGAGCATAATTGCTTTAACGCTCTACATTCAGTTAAATGTGCCAGATGACTTTCAAGGTTCAAAAGCTTTAAAGTGCAATTCAAAATGGTTAGTTTTGAAGGTCCTGCCGAATAGTCGGTAGGATTCTATGTATCAGAAAAAATTTCATTCTACCACAGAAAAAAATTCTGCCCATAAAAGACACGATTCTTAGACACAGTGATTCTCAGGGATAGCCAGTTCCAAGCTTTGTTGAGTTGGAAGAAGTGATCCAGGGCTGTTGGCTCATTAGCTTCATATACCAGCACTCTCAAAGTAAAACACTCTCAAACTTGATATATACTCCAAAAAAATCACTAAAGAAAGGAAGTCAAAAGCAGCCTGTGCAGCAGCTCTCTGGGTTGGACTGGGGAGTGCTGATAGCATGAAAGAGAGTTTCAGCAGTCCAGGCACAAGGTGACTATGGCCTGGATCAACATCAGGGTTGACGGCATCTTGAAGTATAGCTGAGTACTTCAGATGAGAGAAGAATTCTGCAGGACTGGGGTAGAGATGCTGAGATCCACAGTGATTGCAGATGATGCCATTAGGGGCAGAGTTCCCATAAGGCAAGGGTAGACAGAATGTCTCAAGGTAACATTTACGGGTATAAGATAATATGGTAATTAAAATCATAGCAACATTTTTGTTATTAGGATTTTTTGTGGCAGTTTTCAGTATAGACTGGGCTGTAAGGGACTGTTCCTACTTTGAGACTTCATGCCACCCAGCTTTCTTTTCACACTTGAGCCTAGTGGCATCAGTAGCACTCAAGTTTCAATGCCAAGCAAACTGGCACAAAGTAGCCTAACAAAAGAAGAAAAAGGTGCAAACATACAAAACTAACATTACTCCCATCTCTATGATACTATCCCACTAGATAATGCCAGCCTATGACACCCAGGGAAGTTAATCCGCCCCAGGATGCCATATTTGAGTATTTTCAAAGCGGTAATGGGCTTACAGCAGAATACGATACAGGACAAAATTCTAAATTTCTGGCAAGTTAGATAAGTTTTAGATAATGTTCAGCGATGCAAAGACTGACACAATAGAAAGAAGTAGAGGAGTGGACTCAAATTCAGCATCCTTAAGAAGAAACCTTGAGGAACCTCATTTAATTGTCAGAAAAGAGCACGATTTTGCTATTTATGCTAGTAACTCAGTGCACTGGGGACTATGACACAATTAAAATTAAACTTAACATCTCAATGTCTGCAAGAGTATTGTTTGATTCATGATGTTCCTTACTCTGAAATGTTGATTACACTCATCTTTTTGATAAATGTTACTAGATCTGTAGTTATCTGTCAGAGACGACTGCAGACTGATTTAGCATTGAATTCAGGTCAGCATTCATAAACAAACGCAATTATTCCTTGAATTTCCTGGCTGAGGATTTTCAGAGAAAAAAAAAAAGTGGTCCATCTGGAGCTACATAGAAGGAGCTTACAGAGGGCTTCACCTATTTTCATTTCTACGGCAACTTCTGAGATCACTTTTGCAAATCGTTCATGCCCTTCGAATAAATCAATGTTATTCAATGGCAAATGTTGCATATAAATATTTATAATGGTCAATGAGTGCATATCGTTACCACGACGACACTGGGACTCCCCCTTGGTCGCTGTTCCGGCCATCTGACAGGTGGCCCTGTATGAGTTGCAGCAACGGGGGCAGTGGCCAACTGTCGAAGTTCAGCACCGATGCCCTGCCCTCCACCCTTAATCGTCCACAGCCAGCTGCCATCGCTGAAGCCAGGAGAAGGTCAGATACAGAAAGTCGGCAGCCAAGTTGGGAGGAGGATGCCAAACTGACCAGTGAGGATGTCATGGCTATTAGCTGGCCAGGGCAGACGATGGTCTTGACACCGGAAAGCCCCGTTTCCATTACTCTTGACTTCCCTTTCTTCCTACAGACAAGTCCGGCACCAAATGTAGGCCCTGGCTCTGTCCCCCAAGCAGACTTCCTCTTGTACCAGTATTGCACCAGAATGTTCTCACTGAACGCTGCCTGCTTTCCTGTGTTATTCTCCACAGCCTGGTGTTCTACTCCAGCCTCCCTGGGCTGACACTATTGAAACTTTCAATCACCTATGTATATTTATGCTCACACCCCTTTGCAGTATGTACACACAATCCTGGCAAGGCCCCATTTTGCCCCCAGAACTACTTGAAGGGTTATCAAACTGTACGTTTGGATATGCCTTTCTGCACTCCACTGTTTGCACTTCTGGCCTTCCTATTTTAAAGAGTTTGATCATTCTCCACTGAATACTCTCATTAATTAGAGTATTAGATCTCATTAGAAAAAACTGCTACCGATCGGATACTTTTCATTCACCATGCCATTGTGTGGAAACACTAGAGGTTGTATTGTGGGATAATGCCAGGAAAATGGCTGTTTCTGAGATACTGGAAACGCTAGGTATGGTAGGGGCTGCCAACCTTTTGATATCTGCCGACTGGTTTACGTCATACAAAAATCTCACTGGCCACTAAGATGGCCACTAAAATGTCACGGGCCACTTTTCCGCTACTTTTCCCCACCATGGGACCTCTAATGGATGGAACATTCTAGTAATTCTGTTCTAGTAATTAACAGAACAGTAAGCAAAGTTCTTGACGCAATCTGTGTGACATTCATATTCTGTTGTTGTTGGAGCAGGCGGTCTGCATTTGCAAACTAATATACTGACCAGTGAATATATATATATATATATATACTGGGTGTATACATGAAAAATCACTAACTAGATCGCAATTTCAAACACAGCTACAAAGGTGAGTCAGATTAGGCTCAATACCAATTATCAGTGTGTCAGTTATAAAAGAGACCCGGTGCTGGTACTTTGATATCTTAGTCTTCAAAAAGATATGAGCAAAGTTACAAAGACATTGGTGCATGAATTGCAGTTGCATCAGCCACAAAACATATCAAATCTGTGACAGCATATAATAATTGGGAAAACCACATAGGCACAGAGGAATGGTGCTAGCAAGCTGAAACTCGCCTGCAGGGATCGATGGGCACTTAACAGGATGGCTGCTAAACACCACAAAAGTTCAACCTCAAAATTCAGCACCTCTGTGAGCAAATCCCAACTAAAAGTGCACTTTTTGATATTCATAACCCTGAAATTCATGGCAGAGCTGCCTTTAGAAACAATTTTTACCCAATGTCAGTTGTTCAAAGATGCATAATCTGGTGTAATGAGAACAAAATCTGGACCACTGAGAAAGAAATGAAAAATAACATGGTATAATGAGGCAACATTTATCCTTTTTCCAAATAGGAATCAGCTAACTTTTGGAGAAAGCCAAAGGGCACCTTCAGCCTACAGCACCTGTTGGTATGAGCAGCCATCTTGTGTGTGTCATTACGTTTGTTGATTGGTCATGGCAGGGTTAAAACCTTAGCTTGTAAGAACTGAATATTTTGTACATAAATTCTTTGTTTTGCAGATCCTTTTGCCCAATGCAACATCAAGATCTGACAGCAAGATCACAGAGCGTCCCTGGGAATGGGGTTAAGGGCCCACCGTAGAAATGATTACACTGCCATCAATGGGATTTGAGCACACAACCTTCCAGACATGGCCACAGAGTTCTAACTCATCAAACTGCACAATAAATGTTAATGTTATTTATATCATAATGCCCTGCATTAATACTGTGCTTACAGCACCCTCTACTGTTTATTTATGTACAGATTTGTGTTTATCTACATATCAGAACCCACGTCTGGTCCAGGGACTGAGACAGAATCAGAGCAGCTTCCTTTGTTAGTACAACTCAATGACTCAGAATTATCTGTAAAAAGAAACGACAAAGTTTTCCTTTTAATTATACCAGTCTTTGATGTATTTCTTTAAAAATGTCATCTTCTTATTATTATTAATACTATGAATTCCATCTTCACAGATAAAGCATGCACTTCATATAGGCATTCGGGCATGTAGAAATCCACATGAAATCACCCCCAACCATATTTTTGCCAAATATTTAATAAATAACTGTTACCTACCGGCCAGTATATATTATTTCTGCAAATGTAATTTTTACAGCATAGTGAATAGAGTGGAATGGAGTGATGATCTATGTTGTGGCCCTCGGTTAATGCAGAGATTTCTCGGTAGTTGCAGGAGAAAAAAGCAGTTACAGACTGTACAGTTTGGATATTTCAGATTTCTGACTGCTTACTGTGAGCGCTGAAGGCAGGCAGCCTTCCTTCTCTGTTCCAACAGTATTGGCATGTCTTAGAATGACCAGCAGCATGATCATAACTGGGCAAAAGGCAGCCTTAAGAGCCCGCCAGAAGGACAGCCCACTCTGAAGGTCATCTTTCGACTTGCATCTCCTTGTAATGCTTTGTTGTTATTCACTGAAGCACTAATTTAGAATCATTTAGCCATGAACTATTTCCGGGCTGAGTGCACAATGTAGAGAAAAAGCAGTATAGATCCCATGAGGCAACCTATTGTTGCAGCCATTGAAAATGTATCAACAAAACTCCCAGCTGTGAGCTGTGGACATCACTCTGGGCATTTTTTTTTCAAGCTACATTTGACTCTCGGCAGTTTGTTTTATCAATCTTCCTTTAATATGTCTGACAATACCATGTGTTGTATTTTTATATCTCAAAGCTTCTTTCCAATTATCAGTGGATCTGAATACCATACACCTGGGTCATTATGCTGTCTATAGTAAGGTTATTTTAACTCTTTCAATACCGGTCGCAATAAAACTGTTCAACTCACATATCTGAGGTTAACAGAACTATTATATTGGTTATTTTATTATCTTTATTTATTTTTATTATTTTATTTTTTTATATTATTATTATTTTGTTTTATTTATTTTCTATGCTATTTTATTTCTTTCACTTCAATTACTTTATTGTTCTATAGTTCTATCAGGAGTTGTTTTGTAATGTGAGAAAATTTCCCCACGGGGATTAATAAAGTAATTCTGATTCTGATTCTGATTAACATCCACTTGATACTTTGGCCTTGGAATTTCGAGCTGTGAAAACCATGTTTTTGTCAGATTTTATCTTTCTAAAAGATCACTGATTTTAACCATGTGTTTCATTGACTACTTGTGACGACTTTATGTTGACTGATAATGGGAATATAATGTAATTTGTGAAGAAAATTGCACATACTGCGCTTGGTTTATTAATAGTTATTTTCAAAATGCACACAAGACAAGGCCAATAGTTTATGCAAATTATAAGATTTTAAGAGAAAAATGGAAAATGGGAATTTTCAGATAAATAATAATCATAATCTTTTTAGAACAGTTATAAATCAGGCAATACACATTACCAACAGAACATTACCCAGGTAAACAGAGAAAATCAGCTATGTAGGCATAGCAGTTGTCACGACCTCTCCAGTCCATCCCCTGGCATCACCAGCAGGGGTCACTGCTGGTCCTCCAGAGCACCCCTGTTGCTTTCCAAGTGTGTCCTGTTGTGTGGTAAGCGTCAACACTGGAATCGTATCAGTCATTCGTTAGTCTGGTATGCACGCGCATCCCAGTCTGTCTCCGCCAATTCTGTCATTGTCCCCTAACGTTGCCCCAACTCCCTAAATTGTAAACAAAGTTTTTCCTCCATTCATGGCTGCATTCTGGGGTTCCTTCCACCTTTGCTCACCTTAGGACGTGACAAAATGGCAGAACTCACACAAAACACCAGCAGCCCGTTCTCCTGCCTCGGCTTCCCTCCTGCTTTGCATCCAGTCGACCGGATACATTGTGTACCTAGGATCCAGGGATCAAAGGGGGCACCCGAGCCGCAAGATCCACTGGTGCCGCCTCACTGGCAAACAGAGGACTTCTTCACCATCTTGGACGAACACCTGCTGTGGAGTAGCGATCCCGCGGTATGGAGGATCCCCGAGGCCAGAAACCTCTTTTTGTGTGTTGGGAAGGTGCTGTGCAGAATCACCCCAAACGTGGATCTCCAGAAGGCGGAGAAGGTCCGGCACGTAATGACTGAAGTGTGGTGGCTAGTCGAGCGTGAGGCCGCTCAGCCTCAGCCTCCCCACAGCTTGCCACAGATCCGCTTGCCGGTTCCCACAGCTTGTTGCTTGCCCACTGCCTCCCTACAGCTTGCCGCAGATTCGTCCACCGGTTCCCCTCAGCTCGCCACAGATCCACCTACTGACTCTTCACAGCTTGCCGTCACTCTTGCCGTTTCCAAGTGCTGAAAGAAGAAGTTAACTGTGCCCGTGGCTGTGGTCCCGCCTGACCCAGTGCCTCCATAGTCCGGACCCAGGAGAGGCCATCACAGTGCCTCCAGAGCCTGCCTGAGGAATGACCACCCCTCTGCCCAAGCCTCCAAAGTCCAGCCCACAGGGGCCCACTTATCCCGTCCTCACCTCTGCTACGCTCATACCAGAGAAGGCCACTCCACTTGTGCCCTAGGCTCCTGGTCCCAAGCGGGCTGCTCTGCCTGCACCCCAGGATCTAGGCGCTGAAAGGGCCATTCCGTCCATGCACCAGGTGCCCGGCCCAGAGAGGCCGCTCTGCTCGAGTCCCAGGCTACCTGCCCAGGAAGGGCCACATTGTCTGCACCTGAGCCTATGGCAGCCATGCCCGTGAGACAACTCCTCTAATCGAAACACTGTTCTGGGTTTCTCGGCCAGCTCTGCTTCTTCTGCCATCCTGCAGGGAATTCCCTGCTTATCTCCAGGCGCCCGGGCTTTGCTTTGCTCACCTCCAGGAGCCCCGGCTGTGCTCTGCTCACTGCCAGATGCCCCAGCTGCTCCCTGCTCTCCTCCTACCATCCTGCCAGCACCTGCTTCATCTCCTTCTGTCCTGCCGGCGGCTGCCTCGTCTCTTGGAGTCCTGCCTCTGGATATTTCACCGGTACCTGCCTCATCCCCAGATGTCTCACCAGTACCCGCCTCATCCTAAAATATCTCACCAGCTCCTACCACACAGTTTCCTGGTGTCCCACCGGCTCCCGCCTCACAGTTTCCTGGTGTCCTGCAGGTTCCCTATTGACAGTCTCCTGGCTCCATGCCACCGGTATCCTCATCCCCTGCAAGTCGCTGCCAGCCCGGCACCTGACTCCCCGGTCGTTTCTAGCCCAGTGCCTGACTCCTCAGTCGCTGCCAGGCCAGATTGGGTAGATCCAGAGAACACCCTTCAAAATGACTGAGAGTGGTATCCTCTGGGCCATGCTCTGAGTCCTGCTAAGTGGGCCCTTGCCTCAGTCCAAGGTTTATGCTGACCTGGTCCTAGATCCCGGGGCAGCTACCAGCGTCGGCTTGCAGAGTCTCCATTTCCCAGAGGGGGAGACGGGGACATACCATCCATGCCAACACCCTAGACTCCTGGTCACTCAACACTGGCCACTGTCCTATAGAAGCAAAAGGGATGGGACCCGTGGCAATTCCCGCTCTGGCCCAGATGTTACCTTGGTGCCCTCTGGCCCAGCTGTTCCTACAGTGCCCTCCAGCCCTGCTGTCCCCTCAGTGCCCTCTGGCTCTTCAACACCCTCTGGCCCTTCTGACCCCTTGGTCTCCTCCAGTCCTGCCTGATCCCCTGTTCCAAATCCCTTTCATATCACTGTTTAGGCTCACCCTACGTCTTGTATTTCTGCCTTTCATAAGTCCGTACCTGTCCCTTTTGTCCCTCTACCAGTCCACCCTTTTCTGGAGTCTGTGGTGTTTTTGGTGTCTCCCATCACCTTTCTGGTGCCTGGTCCTGCTCTTGCCGGTTCTTTACCCCTAGACTTGCTGCATGTCCTGTCCTGTGGTTCTACCCTTCGTGTCTTACCTAGAATACACTTTTGTGTTTAGGATTACCCCGTGATCCCGATCCCGTCCTGCGTCTTGTGTTTTTCTTTTTTTTCGGTGCGGGCTGGTCTCTGTCCTTTCAGGCCAGTTCTGGGTCTCGTCTGGTGTCTATCCTATGTGCTCTGTTGATCTGGCCCTACCCTGTCTTGTCTATCCCAACCTGGTCATGGTAGAGTCTCCTGTGTCTGGAGTGTCAGCTTTGGGGGAGGGGCTCTGTCACGACCTGTTCAGTCCATCCCCCAGTATGACCAGTAGGGGTCACTGCTGGTCCACTGCAACCCTCCTGTTGCTTCCCAGCTGTGTCCTGTTTGTGATACCCAATCCGCCTGTAATCCTTCATTAGTCTGGCATATATGTGTTCCCCATTCTTGTCATTGTTCCCTATCGTCGCCCCAACTC
>JAODKC010000107.1:30025432-30042107 GCA_026777985.1 Mormyrops attenuatus
TCCTCCAGTCATGACTGCATTCGTCTGCGTTCCTTCCACTTTCGATCACCTTAGGACACGACAGCAGTCACTAATACAAATGCCACACACCCACAGCAATGCTGGGACTTAAACTCCCAGCTCATGAGGTGTGTGGCAAGACTGCTATCCACTGAGTCACTCTGCCACCTTAAGTAGTGACGTACATTTGTGAACACATTATGTTGTGCAATAAGGTCACTAACTGTGTCTAACACTTAGCAGCTGAGATATAGCCACCTCTTAACATACTAATAATAGGAGACAGTCCTTGGCTAGATGGTCAACTGTGTTCCTCTAAGGGAGATAGGAGAGGGGAAAAAAGAAAATTAATGTCCGTGCTCATTAGAGCAGGGAAGTAGGACATTTTAAATATATTTGTCTATTAGGCTTGATTTTATTTTGTGTCTATGTCATCCCTGCACCTTAGGCCGTCCTCTCTCTTTATTTCTGTCTTTCATGGTTATTAGACGTGCCAGGGGGTTCCTGCAGGTTAGCGGTCACAGCATGTGCAATGAACACCAGCAGTTGCCCACGTTTAATCTTAAGGGGCCTCAAATGAGTCGTGAAAGGGAGCTTCAGTGGGGCTTTTCTGCATAAACAAAATTAGGTGAATGAGTTTATATAAAGTTTATAGGCTGAGATTAATTTCAGACTAAAATACAATTAAAAGAAAGAATACTTAGAAGGTTAATGCTTGTTATGCATTAACTCTTACGTACTGTATGACATGAATTATGTTCCTCGTGGTACAATTTTTTAAGGTTATGCTATGTATTTGTGACAAAATGTACTTCTAAGTGAGATATGGACCACATTGTCGCTCAAAGAGAAGATCTTTTTAGCTGAAAGGTTTTGCATAACAGAGTGATGAATGGGTGTGATTGCATGCACATTTCTGAGCTCCCATCGGATGCTGGGTTAAACCAGACAGTGACTGTACACAGTAAGCCCATCCACTGTGGGTTTCAAAGCCCCATTCCTCCTCTTACTGGTTTAATGTTATGTTTGATTCAAGTAATTCATGATGTAATTGACTGAAGTAAGGAGTGTTCTAAGGCATCGTTTCCTACTGCATCTGTTGTGCAAGAATTTTTCCTAACGCTTTCTATGAATGCCATGCCTATAAGAATCTATGAACACATTCATCACACATTATAATGCATTCATAAAGCATCATAAACATGACTATAAATATTTATAAAAAGGCATACCGCATTATAACCAACACACTATGTTTATTATGCATTATGAATGCTTTATGAAGCTGTCATATATAGTGCACTATAGATATACATATATCTTATATTTAATCATATATAGATACATATACCTTTATAATGCAGTCACAAAGCATCCTGAATTCTTTTACCAACTATTAAAATGCATTATGAAGATAGCTATACTGCATTATAGATGACAGCTTCAAGTAAAGAGTTACCCAAATGTTTCTTGGTTCCAGTGTGTCTTGGTTCCCTCCATTATAATGCATTATGAAGGCGTCTATAATGAATTACAGATGAGAGCTTCACTGGAGCTTATGAAGCATTATTATCAATACTATGATGTCACTAGAAGATGCCGTAATGCTTTATTAATTCTTATGCTTACCATTAGAATGCATTGAAGCTATAAATTGTGACTGGCCTGGTCAGAAAATTATAATCTGTCAGTTTATTAGGTATAGCATCCTCGTTGCAGCCTTCTCCAAACAGTGAATTGTGCAGCTGTAACTGGGTATATCCATCATGGAGATAGGGTCAAGATCTTCAGGTACTGTGGCTAAGCATTATGATGGATAAGACACACGATCAAAGTGATTTTAAATATTATATGGTTATTGGTACCCGATGTGGTAGTTCCAGGATCTCAGAGACAGCCTGGGATTGGTATACACTACGGTGTCTAGCGACAATGGTGTGATAAAAAAATAATAATAATCCAGTCAGCGGCAGTACTGTGGGTGAAAACACCTTGTTAATGAGAGAGGTTACAGGAAATAGGCAGGATTGTTAAAGTTATCAGGAAGGCCACAAGCACAAAATTAACAACTCAGTGGCGTGCAGAAAGGCACCTCTGAATGCCGAAATTAGTGACGCTTGAAGTGGCTCTGGAAACATACTGTAAGAAGGTACTACCTTGTACTGTGTAGTGGTACCTGATGCAGGGCACTACTTCAGTAGCCATTAAGCGTAAGTGGAAGGAAACATTTATCCAAACCTTAGGTTTAATTGTTTTATAATTTAATTGTTTTATAACATTCAAATTTATCAGAAATAGTTTAAAATGCAATAAGCAATAAATAACACTAAGCAACTCTAAAGTATAAATACCCTATTACTTTTCTATTCCTATATTCCAGTTGCATTTACTGCTGAAATATTATTTGTGTCCCTCTGTATTTATTTTGATAGCTGATGAATGTTAGCAGAGGCTCTCTGGGAGCATGAATCAGAAGATTTTGAAGAAATATTGCTGTTTTTTTTTTCTTTTTCTTTCTTGGTTTGTTTCCCTTATACCTTATTTTCAGGGGAAATACCTGACATCAATATTTCCTCCAACCGCAGTGCCGTTCAGCTGTTGTTGCTGCTCCATGACCTGCCCGATCGGGCCGTTCCCCAGGCACTCAACCCTCAGCCACAGCTAATGACACATGCTTTCCCTTCATATTTAAGCTGGGCAGCCCTGCTTCACTCTGCTGTACCTATTTGGATGCATGGGTTAGTTTACTCAATGGTGAGGCTCACCTAAGGAGCACCAAGTAATGCTGACAGACTGCTGCAAATTGCATTGAGTAGACATTAGACATTAGACCTTAGAGGAGGTACTTTACTGCAAATTTTAGAAAGAGCTGAATTATAACAATTCAACATATGGATTCTCGTGCTATCATCCGAAGCACAAATTTAGGATACAGATGCTCCTTGCTGTACCATGTATTTGACGATGGGGCGACAGCCATGCACACTCAGTAGTCCTCAAACTTTGACTTTTGATCTGTTCCCAGTACAAAACTTTATACTGTTGCTGGGTGACGGCAGCAGCCTCCCAGGTAGGCTTCCAGTCTCTGAAGTGATTGTGAGCATGAACATCTCATACAGCCTTTAAGAAAGGTGTTTTTCTGTGTTTAAATTTTCCCCCCAATTCCATTATATCTACTAAACACCCAAGTGTGTTCCTATGAATTCAAATTCGACTTACGTTACCTTCAATTTACAACGGGTTCATCGGAACGCAACCCCTTCTTGAGGTGAGGATCACCTGTATAATTTATTTTAATGTTTTCATTTGGTTGTGAGCTGTTTGATATAAATCCTAGTTGCACTTGTGGTATCATTCTCAAATGACTCTCATCATTTAAAATGAAAAATGTTTACCTTCCCCGTTGTGTTATTATTTTGGATAATACACAGCCTCTGTGCTCTTTTATTTAGTGGTGAAATCAACAATGCTGAAAGGAGTTTCCGCCCCATTAAAATTAGAATGACCTCAAAGTGAGCCATTAGTTTTCTTGTGGTTATTGTTAAACTGTGTTTTGGGAATTCCTCTTTAGATGGTACAGGAGAGCAGATGGAACCTGCTGTCTCGCTGGTGCCTCTGGATGGAGTGAAGGGACTGCAGATTCAGAAGGGTGGCCATCTTTCACATGCTGCCGTGGGTCTAGGGGAAAAAAATATGGCCACCTTTTAGTTTTATGGAATAAAAGCTATTAACACTGTCCTGCTTTTCAAGTTTGCTTTAGCCAGATATGGCTACTTATTACTTTTAGGCAACATATGAGCAGAAAAAGTATGATCTGCGGCAATGTGATTATCCTGGGGAAAAAAAAACATTCCAGCATCATGTCCAACTCCTAGTTCTCTTAGGAATTCTAAAGTCACAGGATGGAATGTCGGCCAACTGTCTGAGAGCAGCTGCTTACAGGTGACAGTACGAGTCAACGTGGTGGGAGCAGGGAGACACCAAATGCGTGATTGTAATTAATTCAGTCAGACCGACTACGCATCGGTGCAGTCAGATCGGTGGTAGCAACAGGCTTGTAAATGAAGGCAATTCCTCAGACTGCTGCCCCCGGTCACCCACATCAACAGCTCAAGGACAGCGAGCGACTCACTGACAGCGAATAGGGAGCGGGGCGCCGAGGAGATCCTGGCTGACGGCCCGGTTTTAATGAGCCGCACCTGGCCCTCATACATGATAGAGGAAGGGCATTTCATATCAATGCAGTAGTTGCTGCTCAATCCGGTCCTGTGTTTAAAGGCTCTGGAAAGCTGTTAACCAGCTGAATAATGAAGGCTGAGAGAGAAGAGCTGCTCTGTTCCTCGAACTGCACCTAAAACAATGTCCTGACAATACCCTCGGGGGGTGGGGATATCCAGCCTAATTTGCAATATGAATATTAGCTTCTTGAGTATAATAGCGCTGTAATGTCAAGGTAGATTTTTTTTCTCCTATTTTTTTGCAGGTGTTCCAGCGTCATTGTCTTTGAGCGCTAGTGTGTCCTGCATAACACAGAACCCTGCAGAGCGGCTGCCGCCAGGGGAATCGGTGAAGTGTGCTTGGCGGCAGGATAACAAAAGCCACTCCAGACAGACCAGGGGGGAGCTACCAGCAGGTGGAATGTCAGGGCGCCCCCATGTGCACACCGGGCACATAGCGGCAGCTGGATCCCAGCACCTCGGTCCATAAAACAGCTCTCGGTCCCATGAGACCAGAATTATGTTCTTAATAGACAGATTAAAAAATAAGGGTGAGATAGTGTCTCAGTGGGTCATACTTTGTTCTTACACTTCCAGCCAGGGGGGTGTGGAATTTGCATGTTCATGCACTTGTACCCGAGCGTTCACTGGAAGCTCTGCCTAGTTGCACTTATACCGGTGTGTTTGTAATGTGCTATTTGCCTCACTTTGGACAAACACATTTGCATAAAATGTGAAAGCAATGTTCTGTTGCCATGTCTTCTGGATTTCTTCTTGCAGTCCACAGACATACAGTTAGGCTAATTGACATTTCTGAATTGCCCCTAGTGTGTGCGTATGTACCCTGTGATGGCCTGCTATTCAGGCTGCAGCCCCTCCCCCCATACCCCTGCTCATTGTAAGTGGTTATTTGGTTCGCAAATGGATATTGACACCTCCCTCACAAGGTATGTGTGTGACCTCACAGACTAATTATATATGTATCTGTTAACTAATTTGATCTCCTAAGTAATTGATTCCCACAATTGCATTACCTTTTGATCATATATTTTAATTGAAATGCAGCTCTCTGGAAAGCTAATTGTATTATTGGTATTATAATAAATCCAAGTGTAATCTACACAAAAAACATACAAGACTTTTTCAGTTTTTTGTGGAAAATAATATAAAAAATAGCCCTCAGTCAAAAAAAGGTTCTGTTTAGCTTTAATTTAAGACTTAATTATATCATATATTTTTACTAGATATCGGATGTTTAAAAGCAGCATTTGTGGTTGGGCACTGGCCTGAAGCAAAATCAGCCTGCATCAGCCCATCTAAATGTACAGGAGGTGGCATTATTGACGATACTGATGGGAGATCAGTTAGCGAAGCAGTGGCCTGACAACTTCTGCAAGGTTTGCCGTTACATATTCTACGTTGCTGCTGGGGGGGGGGGGGGGGCAGGGTAACATGCAGGGTAACACACCCCCTCCTACCTACAGCTGGAACTAGAAGTGCTGCCCGTTAATGAGCTCCTCGGCCTTTGTAAACACCGTGGCGGCAGAATTTGGCACTTCAGTTGTCCATTGTTGCCCTTTTGGTTCTGGCAAAGTTTTGCTAACACTTTCTATGAATGCCATGCCTATAAGTATCTAGGAACACATTCATAAAACATTATAATACATTAATAAAGCATTATAAACACGGCCATATATTGATGAAAAGGCATAACACATTATGGCCATGTTTATTATGCATTATGAATGCTTTCATGTATAATGTACTATAAATACCTTCATAATGCAATACAAAGCATTCCTAATTCTTATACCAATCATTATAATACATTTTAAGGTCTCTATAGTGCATTATGGATGACAGCTTCAAGTAAAGTGTTACCCAAATGTTTCTTGGTTCCGGAATTCTCAAATGCTTGAGAGCGAGCAAAAAAAAAAAAACACCATCCTTCACATTTCCCTCAATCCAAAATATTTTGTGATGATTTCCCACATTTGAGCTGGGTTTTCAAACACTCTCCGTGACTGTGAATGAGCCCAGTCCTCCTGCTTTTGCGTAAGGGACGTAAGGGATAAACCACGACGAGGTGTGCGGTTATGGAAAAATAATCAGCGGCAACTTGGTGTAATGCAGCCCGACACTAGTTGGAGTTGATTTTCGTAGAACCCACAGTTGCAAACTCTCACGCATCTCGCTTGACAGACTTGCTTTCAGATTCTCATTCTCACGGAAGAAATCGTATAGCAAATCTATGTTAATCTGTCATAAACCTAAAAATAGCTACATCAAAAACATTGGGGTAGTTTGCAAGCCCCCCAGACTATTTACAAGGTAATAAAACTGTTACATACATGTAAATTCGTGTGCATGTATTTGCAGACTTTTCTAGAATTGAGAATCTCACTCCAGCCAGCTGATCAAAGTTGGCATCGCTGATACCTGCACACCTTGAATTGGTTTTTTCCCCACTTATACCACAGTTAAAGAAAAAATAATAATTGAATAAAAAAAAAAAAAAGTCACTGTTAATGTCATGAGGCGCTTCGGAGTCGAGAACAAGGCATGGTGCAGCCAGGAAGGGAATGGTGGACGACCCACTTGCGGCTCACGGGAAGGGGTTTATTAATGAAACAGAAAAACACAAGAAACACTACAAAATAAAAGGACCACGAGGGGTTAAAAACAAAAGGGGATAAACAAAGACTAAATTTACAAAAGGATCAAGACAGGCAGGCTACAAACAGAATATTCAAAAGTTCACTACCATCCAACTATCACAAATAATCACAAACAGCGAACCACTGGGGAACTAAACAGAAGCAGGGACTTAAATACTAAGGGGTAACGAGACTAACACAGGACAGGTGAGACTAATTAACAAGGGTTGGGAAAACAGGCCACAGATGAAACTAATAATTAATCAGAAACTAAACAGGGAAAGTAGGAACTGACAAAGAAATGAGGAAAACAGAATCTAACATGGGGAAATAAGAAAGACAGGTAAAACACAATGCATAAAGCAAGACAGAAAACCACAGGAACTAGGAGAAACCAATACAGGAGGCAGGATTCAAACACACAACAGAGGAGTTAACAGGTAGCCACACACTCAGCTTGTTGAGCCACGTGGCTGATAGAGAGCAAAGGAACCACTACAGACTGACAACAGAAGAAGACAGGAAAGACTGGGACACACGGGCACTGACCCTGACAGTTAATTTTTCAGAAGAAAATTATTTGCATTAAAATGAAAAATTATAGCATTTAATAATGTTCCAACGTGCTCTTAAAAATATAGTCCCTATAAGGAAAGAAAGTCTGGTCAGGCTACTCGCTGGAAGCATCATTATGGTTACCAAAGAAACCGTCAACAGAGAGGCACCTCCATTTTTAAAACCAAGGAGAATTATGCTGATGATATGAGTAAAAAGTCACGCAAGTTTTTACATCATCAGGTTTTAATACATGAATGTTTAAAGGATACTAATTTATGACAGATATCCAGCATCATCGCTGAATGGGGTTTGGTAAGGGGGCAGTGTGTGGCTCAGTGGACAAAGCCCCTGATCAGAAAGTTGCTGGTTTAAGTCCAGCTTTGGTGCATCTATGGCTCCTTGAGCATTTCCCTTAACCACCAACTCCATGCAAGCTGCTATGGGCGGCTGCCCTTTGTAGGCAGTATGCTCTCATGGGCAGCAAGATGGGAGAGGTAAAAAGAGAGTTTCCCCACAGGTATCAATGAAATGTATGTCACTATTATCATTATGAAAAATAAGGGTGAAACAAAGGCAAAGAGAGAATGTGAATCTAACTGGCAGTAACAAAAAATAAAACTGTTATATAGTGTAGCCGGTACTGTTTTAAATAAATGCAACCACACGTATTTGAGATTAAAGTATGGCAGCTGATTCATTAACATGCCCCGACTCAGCTTTGTTTGAGAATTTGGACATTAACGGCATTTAACAGTATGACACATCACCACAGTGCTTTAGCTGTCGGTCGCCACGGTGAGGGCATGTGATGGAAAGCCAGTCAGATCCAGGCGTACCCATACGAAGCTGTAATTGACATCTGAATTACTCATTCACCCTGGTACCCGATGCAGCTGTCAGGGACATTTATACAAAAAAAGGGGGGGTATAGTTCCATCTCCATTATACCTGTTCAGAATCATTCAAAGAAACTGTACAGTATGATCACCCCACAAGGCACCTACTGATGAGCACCTCAGAAATATGTGCGCTTTGAGCGTGATTTGCTGAAATAATAGCATCTGATACAGCATGACCCAGATACAGCATAGCTATGCTTCAGTCTCTCAGCCCTGAGTGACAGGAATATTTCATTTTTCACCACCGGCAGGTGTGCATACTTTTGAACTTATATACCCCCCCTTCCCCAAACACCTCCCATATTCACTTCCTGAACCCCTTCCAGATGGCAAGATGTCTTCTGAGGCCTTGCACGCCTCCTTATAAACAACACTCCCATCGTGAGACAGCCTGGCTCTCTCGTCATGAATAATGCCCCGTCCCTGCATTGTTAGGAGCAGAGCGCTGGCTCTCGTGCCCCTGGGACTTACGTTTCATGTGCTTAAGCCCTAATGAGAGTGTACAAACATAAAGAATAATGAGTCATTTTTGTTGAGTGGATATATTGATAATAACAGTAATATGTTACTGTTCTATCCTTCCCATGTGAAAACAGAAGGCACGACGTCATTCAAAGTAAATAAAATACACTGGTGAGAAATAAGATATGATACCCATTAGTCAGTTTTGGTTTGCGTGCGTTTTCCTTTTGCTTTTGATAACTATTCTGTCCTGCTCCTTTTGGTTAATTAGCTTTCTTAAATCTAAAATACACACTTGCTGTCTAAGTGATTTTAATTGTTTAGAATAGGGAAAGAACAAAAAGTGCTGACTTTGGAAATTCATAACTCGGCATGAAATGAACCTTTTTTCTTTTTTTTCTCTGTATGCCTGGTCCACTGGATGTTGAATCGTGACTGGAGAAATCGCTTCCCCGTAAATTAGATGTTTGACTTCTCACACTAATTCGACCTCTAAATTGAAGTAGCAGGAAGTAGCCTAATCCTGTGTGGACTGTACCCAAAGGAGCCCGTCTGTGACTTTTATTCTTTCAGGTGAACAAAGACCAGCAACCGACCGAATCCAGCAATGGAAAGAAACCCAAAGAACTGTCTCAGAACTGACACAGCCACTGATAAACGCAATAGTCTTCTTCAAAATCAAGCATGCCCTTCCAGTCTGGTGTAATATCTACAGGTGCTGCCTCTCTGTTTACCCTGACCTGACTCCTCTCACAGATCCTTAGTTAAAGAGGAAACGCTCTGCAGATGTTGCATCCAGAAGTAAACCTGGGGGAGACGTTACTGCTCTATTCTGTATCCCTGTGGGGTCCGTCATGCCTCACTCCTCCTTTTCATAGCTAATGTTTTTGAAACAATGGGAGAAAAATATAGGAGAATTAGTTTTCATCTTTTTACAAAATAGTTGAAATGCTAATGCTTATAATAAAACATAAACAGGGCCATGTTTTATACTATCAATTCATCTGGGCTTCATAATGAAAGTTAAACAACTGCCCTTTAAAATACATTTCCTTAAGTTCTGATTTGTAAAAACTGCTTTAAAAGGATCCAATACTAAATTTTACATATTGATCATTTTAAAAGATGCATTCCCAAACTCTAGATTTATACTGTAACTTGGTAAGTGGTAATAAACACAGTACTTGGGGCTTAATATGGATGAGACAGACACTGTGGACTCAAACTGCAGGCACTGCAAGGACTCAGAGGCAAGACTTACGGAAAAACAGCAAATGAGATTAATTACATGGCTAAAATTCTGCTGAGGAAAAGAAATTCCAGGCATAGCAATTATTTATATTTACAGTAAAAATAAGTACATAAAAGTTGTTTTTTAAAAAATATATATATATATATATATTAAAAGAATAGCAAATTATAAAATGCTTTAATCCAAAAATAGATTTCCACAGCTTACACAAATTTAACATGGCAATTCAGGCAGGAAGTCCCATCTGAGATTTCAACTTAGAAATCATTTGCCTCATATCCAGTTGCATTACAACACCAGCAGAATGAGTTTTGGACTTAATAGCATATTTCCATCCTCATAATAGTCACTTAGATCACTGGTATTTTTGAAGAACGACAGATCACACCACCACAATTTCCCACTACAGAAATAACATGGACGTAATCAACAAAACGATAAATAAATATATTTTCTCCCATGAGCACCCTTGGCAAACTGCAGTATTCTAAGCGATATAATGTTGCCAGGAATATTGTTATTCCCCATGACAGGAATTTCAGTTCGACTGCACTCCCCGAAGCTGGCCACCACTGTAAGCACCTCTAACACAGCTCAGTGACCAGTCATTTGGTCAAAACTTAAACACTATTCTTTAAACTCAAATGGCACTTAACATTTTCACATATTTTCACATGAATTAGTAAAAGCGTAATGGTATCCATAGCTGCTGTTTTTTGAGTATGTTTTGTTCCTATCCAAAATATTCACAGTGACGGTGTTAAAATAGCGTGAAATGATTTCACCATGACTCACAGTTTGTTCAGACGCTCACATATTGCGTATGAAGCATGAATGATAGCCTCTGCATCATCCTCTGCAGAGGCGGGTTTGGCTCTCAATTTACCTTTAGTTATCCATACAAGTAACTCAAAGGGCAAGTTGATGGTAATTTTCAAAATATGCCAGTGTCAATTGCCTTTGACTAATTCACATGTTCAAATAGTAAAGACACATATATTGAGGTCATTATTTTCTGTGCGATCAGGTGGTCTCACCTATAAATGGCTGATGTTCTGAGTGTCAGAGAAGTCAACAGGGTGGCTGCTGTCTGGCTGTTTTTATGGCGGCAGTGTTGGCTCAACCATTCGCCTTGAAAGTTTCTCTGCGTCTTGTTGCTGTATAAAACCCACTGTGCATTTCAGTGCCCAAATTCACAGGAACAGAAGACATTTTTTCTTCCGCTGTTTGATAAAACATGAGAATTCCGGCCATTCGGTTGTTTTTCTTTCCCCGCAAGGGTTTTGCAGGTAAGGCCATGATCAGCCTGACACTGAAATAGTTAGCACACTCAAGATGCCATACATGTACCTTCATCCTTATTTAGAAAATAACTTATTTAAAATATAATCCAGTTCCTAATGCCACCTGGGCCAAACACTGGGTGTTTGATATAACAACACAACCCCTGTCTCACAGGGTGCTTATGAACTCAAACTTTGATTTGTTGCCACTAGTGAAAGCATAGGCTCAGGTAAGCTAAGTTCTATCTTACATATTTATTAAGATAAAATCGGAAAGATGACATAAACAAATACTATCCTGGCAGGTCCCTTTACTGACGTACTTTGTAAATATAGCTAACAGAAGAAAATACTGTTATATGCCTCACAAGCTTGGTATTAAGGGAAAATTAACTGCAGAATCAAGCACTCATTGTAAGTCCCTTGTGAAGGACTCCGAGAGGATGAAACTCATCAGATATTTTCAAGAGATGAGCTTTCTTCATTATTTTGCTCTGCTGGGTGCTAACATCAGCTTATTTTTTCGACATGATGACCTTTTTAGCACTGTCTATAAATCATTAAGGAGTACTTTTAATGATTGTTATCTTCATGTATCACACAGATCATGATTAGCAGATGACCCTAAGGAATCTGCATCTAGTTTTTCTCAAAAATCTGATTTGACAGTACTCTGCAGGATTATCAGGTCAGTTAAATGTACATACTTAATTAATATGATCAGATTTGTAAACAAAAAAAAACTTGATTTAACCCTCATTTGTTTGACATCCTTAAAACATAATGAGCTCCATAATGACCTATTGTTACGGCATAACGGCAAAAGAGAATGAGAGAGTTTTTAACGCTGCCTGAGGGAGATCGGGGGTCAAAATGCTTTTTCTGCTGATAAGAAGACTAAAGAGAACTATATGCAATTAGTATTGAAACTTTTTACTTTATACTTTTGCGCTTGGGCTTACGCGCTTGTTTACTAATTTCTGTTGTGTCAGTAGAGCAGCAGATACGCCTAAAGAGCAGACTCTATGTATTTACTCATTTTTATTCTAATGAGCTGTACATTGGAAAAGAATATGGTGAGGGAAATTGCTTTAAAAAAGGATTTAAATGGTTAAACCAGGGCTCTTCAAATCTGGACCTCGATTCCAAATCCGGGCCTTGTTTTCAGTTCTCCCCCGGTAGTTAGTTTAATAATTACTGATTGTCATTGGCCAGAGACTTCACACGGGGAAAGGAAGGCTGGAAAACTAGCAGTGCTTGGACCTTGACGACCATGATTTGAATAGCCCTGGGTAAGCGGTTCTAATGATTCATGATTCATGACACTGTGCTGGTGTCTGAGGTCCTGGCTTATAAGTCACCTTTTTCTGATGAATGTCCTGCTGTGCCAGTTACCCGCTTTGCAGAGCTAAAGTTACAAATATTCCACTCACAAAATATTCCTGAATACATAACGGTCTACACAAAGGCTACGCCTTCATAGGTACCAATGGCGATGTACATTAAACAGCCATTTTTTTGGAGAATATAGACATGATATGCAGATTCACAGAGGAATGTTGCTGAATTTGTCAAGAGCAACTGACATTTTGCAATAAAATGACAGATCCACATCTGGGCTTTGTAACTGCAACAGGGTTGGAGTAGTATTAAGAATCAGTTCAGCACTTTGGAATCCCTGTACAAAAAATATACTGGGCATTCAGCTGTCCAAAAACAGTATTAATGCACCTTCAAAGCATCTGAAACTTTCAGAAATTCTGCTGGATGGATGTGACACTGTTCTCCCATTTAAAAAAATTCCATCACCTGGCGTTTTGTTGATGGCGGTGAACATGGATGTCACTAGTGCCAGTATAGATTCTGCCATAGCATATGGTTTAAATAATAATTTAATAGCACATTTCATACTGAAGCTAGGGTTAGGGTTAGAAACGGTTTGGCTTTTTCAGACATCAAACCAGTTTTTATGGTTGATCAGGGCCCTTATAGAACAGGAAACCAGAGTTTAGCTGGATGTAATAACATATTTCATCTTTTCTAATGGCCGGTTCTGTCATCGTAAGTCCCCAAATTAGGGTTATAGCTAGGCTTCAGTTGGCTAACCCTAATTTGGGGACCTAGGGATTTAACAGTATATTTCATACTTTCTACTAAATCGAGATAAACTGTTGCTTCCCATTATACTGGGGCCCAGAACTACCCTAAAAAACATTTTTTAATGGATCTAAATGCCAAAATCTTTCTAACCATAACCCTAGCTTCAGTTGGCTAACCCTAATCTGGGGACTTACTGTGTAGGGTGATGGAACAGGCTGTTGGAAAGTGAAATATTACATTAAATTAAGTTAAACTGTGGTTTCCTGTTATACAATTGCCCTGAATTATCATAAAAACGGGTCATGGTGTTTGAAAAAGCCATAACCTTTCTAACCCTAACCCTAGCTTCAATTGGCTAACCCTAATTTGAGGACCGACTGAACAGGCCTTTGGAAAGTATGAAATATGCAATGAAAGTCAAGTTAACCTATGGTTTCCTGTTAACACAGTAGGCCATTGGAAAGTATGCTCATAGAGTTACAAATGTTACAGCTTTTTCAGAAAGTTCAGGGTCCCTATATAACCAGAAACCACAGGTTAACTATTTAATAGCATATTCTCTACTTTCCAGTTGCCTATTCTGGAACCCTATGTCGTCAAATTAGGGTTAGCCAACTGAAGTTAGGGTTATAGTTAGAAAGGTTAAGGCTTTTTCACACGTTTATGATTGATCAAGGCCCCTGTATAATGGGAAACCAAAGTTTTGCTTGATTTAAGGAGTTGCAGCGAAAATATGCATTCACAGTGGCCCTTTAGGGATAGGACTGGCTTCTCTGAAGCAGGATGAGGGCAGGGGCAATGGTCGTAATATATTATGAGGAGTCTGCAAGAGACAGAGAAAGTAGCAAAGATTGTTGCTGTTGCTGCTGGTGTCCATAAGTTTACCCCTACCTGGAAGATTTCAGTGACTTTCAGCATTTGTTTATTGATCTGGCAAAGCTGGACACTGAAAAAGTATGATTCCCAGACAATAAGTTCATAGCCTATGAGCACCTCTATAATGGGATGCATATCACTACAGGCAAAATGGGAGACTTGATTACCATGAATGAAATGGGTTTAGAAAGAAGTAGACTTGAATGTAATAAGAGTACGGATCAGGGGATAAGACCAGATCTAATGGGTGACTATTAATGGCATTCACTGATAAAGGCAACTGGCATTTAGCAATTGGAATACTTAAGCACTGTACCAAACTCTCGTGAGACACAAGGTACTCACCATTGGTTTACCCAATTTGCTAAACCTCAGGAGTCAGGCTCTGTGCATCTTCTCTGTTCTTGACAGGCCCATGTGACCTTGCTGTCCAGGTTTGATTATGTTGTTACTTGGGTAGGGTGGTAAAGATGAAAGGTGGTCTGGAGATTAATGAGTATAAAAGGGAGAGACTTTGTGGCTTCAAAGGTTATCAGTGTGGATCACCAGGAAAATCCGCTCTTATAATGCTTAGAGATCATCCTTACAAACTAACTTAGGCTGAAGGATATGATTCAGTGGTTGTCGAAACACACTGATGAGAGCATAATCCTTCCATTTACTGGTAGCAGCCAGAATTCAGAATTCTAAAGCATATTCAGCAGTGGTCAGTCTTCCCTGTTTCATACAATCGCCAAAGCTCCTGCCTTCTGCAAGACAGTGGAAAAACATCGAAAAAATGCTTAGTAAAAGTGGACAGGGAACTGGAAATGGGACCTTGTGCTGCTGTCACCTATTGTAAAGTCCTGCCTGTCAGCAATAAGATTATGAAAATCCAAACTGTGTCCCTAGAAGACATTGCGAGTTGATACACATAACACATTGCAATGGGAAACCTTCACATTTATCCAGTGGCCCATCATATTTTCAAGCCTCAAACATAGGTGTGGGATTTGGTTCAACAGGTTGATATGGCAAACCAGTAGCTGAAGGACCTGCACACATTTGAAATACCTCACCCAGAGATTGGACCATATGTCATAGCTGTGCTGCATGCCTGTTGTACCTTCTTGGCAGCTTGCAGAGCAAATAACTCCACTGAATCCTTTTCCAGGGAAAAGTTTTCTGCAAAACAAAGAGATTTCCAAACAGTGGGGATCCACGGATGGACTTTGAGTGCCAATATACAAATACGACAAACAAAGGAATTTACCAGACTAAATCCATTCAGGTGCAAACAGGGAAACAAGGATAACCCAGAATGACAAGATCAAAACAAAGAGAGAAGGTCATACCCAAGATATTACAACCAGAATGGTTCCAAGTCAAACAGAAACTCCTGACAGTGAGAAGCAAGATTTTTCCTCCCCCCCCAGTAAAGACTCATCTCTAACTACGCCGCTGGTTCCAGTGAAGGGGAATGTTGAAATTTGCGTGTGTATGAGACCACATACAAAACGTATGAAGATATGGAAGGATTATTATTATTATTATTATTATCATCATCATCATCATTATTATTGTTATTATTATTATGCTGCTTCTGCAAGAAATCTGAATGACAACACAATATGTAACTCAGTCTGTGGGTTTAGCAGTTAAAACTTAAATATGGGTATCCTGAAAAAGTAAAAAATGCACGATAGCATCCTCTTTTCTAACATATCCATCCCACCCTGTTGGTTCCCTCCTGCTGTCCAATGGCCTACATTTAGGTGAAGTAGTGTCTCTGAGTTGCTAATAGTGTGTGTTAAAGTATGTATCCTGTGACGGACCACTGTCCGGCCCAGGGTTTCCTCTGCCCTCTGCTGCCACAACCCTACCAAGGATAAGCAGTTGGGTGAGTGATGAATGGGCATTTATAAAACAAATATAACTGAAAAACCAAATATAACAGCTAACCACGGAGTCAATTTGAAAAATGGGGTATAAATAATGAAAATGATATAGTCACACTGGTCATAGTGAGAGTTAGACAGTAAAGCAATCAGAGTGAAACATCGGCAATGTCCTCCAAATTTGAATGCATAATTTAGCATCTTGGTCATAACAGCTAGGGCCTGATAGTTTTATGGTAACACTTATTTAAACAACACACTGCCCTCCCCTTGGCTACTCAGCACTTTTCTCTCCTTTAACTCAATCAGACTACATTTGATTGATCAGCATGACATTCTGGTTTTCTCTTTGCCATTGCATGACAGAGTGTGTGTGTGTGTGTGTGTGTGTGTGTGTGTGTGTGTGTGTGTGTGTGTGTGTGTGTGTGTGTGTGTGTCTGAGAGTCTGTATACATTTTATGGTCTTTTTTTGTATCATTAAAAGATGACTTTTG
>JAODKC010000107.1:30064122-30085804 GCA_026777985.1 Mormyrops attenuatus
GAGAAATACACTAAGTGCTGTGCAAATGTTAATAGTGATGTGAGAAAAGCACCAAAGCGACTGAGAAAAACTGTAATATGAGGATACTGATTCGTTTGCATGCCGATTCAATGAGGCGGTCTGTGTATCACTAAAGAAGTACAGTCTCACTTTCTGCCCTGTTATGGTTTGTACCTGTGCCATTACTTAACTGGAGCTTTTTATTCACCATATCCAATCAGCTACAATGACAAGAGTCATACATACTGCCAAAATGCTCTACAGCCACTATTATCCTTCAACATATCCTGTCTCAGGTTTCATATCACTGCTGTGCCAATAACAATTAATTCTATTCCTTTTTGCTACATTGACACAATGGCTAGCTCCTGTCTTGCTGATCTCTTCAGTGAGATGACCAACAGCTACTGGAAACGTAAGATTCCAAGACATAGATACTACTTGTCTTCTTCTGTGTCTCTCCCCACGAATAGACATTGCATGATGCAACTGTTGTGCCATTAAAAGCTGCCTATACACTTGGAATCACCATTGACGAAAATCTATGCAAAATCTCGATTACCTTATCCGGCAGTATTCTTCTATTGATCATCCAAAACAAAACCCCCCACCTCAAAATACTGTATACTCAACTGCTGCTCTAGGCAGACTTCAAACTTAAAGCTACATCATGCCACTGGTTAGAATTTGGGTACCCTATCAAGTTCAAAACCTTAATACTGACTGGCAGGTATTAGGATCAAGAGCTTGCTACACTATGAAGAAATCTAACACATCCCCAATTAAAAGGCTGCATACCGCAACACCTTCCCCCTTAAATTTTAGCCCCCCTAGTGGTGGCATTAGTGGTACCACTTGGGTGCGAGGTCAGTGGAGCCAGTACTGCTAACTCACCTTCCCACTTCCTTCAACAATTGAAATCCGTGCTGTTAGATTAATGTTTTCCCCAATGACACTGGGAAGGTGCTCCATTCTACCACCTGAAAAGTAGCAGTCAATAGATTCATATTCTTCTGCAAATCCTTAGATAGTGTTATCCTGTGGAAGCGCATAGACATCATCTGTTTACCAAAACACACGTTCTGTACTTTCATGAACTAAATTGCTTTGGATAGAAGTTTCAGCTAAATGTAGTGTAATCCATCCACCCAGTTCATAAGAGCTTACCCAGTACAGGGCTGTGGTGAGCCTGGAGCCTGTCTGAGGAAGAACAGGGACCAAGGTAGGCGACACTCTGACAGAATGCCAGTGCAATGCAGGGCATACATGTAATGTAATCCATTCATTTCTTTCATCAATTTTCCATAACTGCTTATCAAGTACAGAGTTGTGGTGAGCCTGAGGCATGTCCCAGGAAGGAGAGGGCATGAGGCGAGAAGCATCCTGGATTTGCCCTATCAAATCTGGCCTCGTCTATATCTAGGTGAATTCTCTCCTGCCCCTTCCCTACCTTAGCGACTGTGTGGTGAGTGTACTAGTGCAGAAAGGTAGCCGTTGCATCATCCTGGTGGGGGCTACACAGTGGTGGTGGTTCAAGTGGCTCCCTAGCATTCCTGAAAAGTGCTTTGGGTGTCTTGAAAAGCACTACACAAATGTAACACCCATTCATAAATGTAACATAGGGCTTTTTAAAAACGAAGTATGATGTACTGTATGTCTAGTGGGACACCTGCCATGCAAAATACAGGAGCCTTACAGCTTTTCAGACTGTATGCCAAGAATAAACCTCCATTATGACTTACATGCATATATACAGAGCAGCAGTGAACACCACATAGTTCTACCACAATAGTCCCAACATTTCCAATATGTCACTGGTAACTGTGCAACATGTCTACAGTCACACATCCAGTGAAATACCCCATTACATCACACCGCAGTGTGGAAGGGGAGAAGTACATGGTTTCACATGATAATAAAACTATTAACCTGGCTGATCTGACAGCTTGGACAGAATACTCCTAGGGGCACCTCTTCGCCATTAGCGCTCTGTCACAGGACATTAATAAGCCACTGGGGTAATTAAATGAATGCCACAAGAACCATGAAGGAAACATGATTAATGATGCTCTAGCTAGGCTGAAGACAACAGCATTGGTAACCGAGGAGATGCAGTCAACACTCAGATTTTTCCCGTCTTTTATTATTGACCAGCTATGTAACACTCAGCAAACTCATTAATCAACCCCCCCCCATCCCCACTGCATTTTCACATCCTGAATGTGCTTGTCTGGATCTTTAACATGAAACTGAAACTGATTATTTATATAATGACAGCAATCATCAAGTGTTTGAGAATCATTTGTGGTTTGTTTTGGATATGAAAACACTGCCACTGTTCCCATGACCTGCATCAGGATAAGCAGTTAGTGGATGGATGGAACATTGTCATTATCTGAAGATACTGTTTGACCCAAAATATTCAATAGTGAATGCAACTATATATAGTAGCTTATAGAAAACAGATTGTATCTTTTCTCCTAAAGATTTTATATTGTACTTTATTCTCCATCTATTCTATCTGTTATGTTATATTCTATTTATTTAATTTTATCTAATTTTTGTTTGTGATATATTACTTTTTTCATCTTATCATGTAGTGTCCATGGTGTCCAAAGGTGTCCCTGTCTACCTGTGTAGTTGTAACAAAAGTGATTTCCCTCCGGGAACAATAAAGTTTTTTTTTCTGATTCTGATTCTTATGTTTTAAAAAGTCCAAAAACAATTTTAAAATTTAAGAAATAGTTTGGATGTCACAGCACTATATTTCTGAAGATGTACTTCATTGTTTTACTGCTTTTAAACAGAACACTAAGACTACAGATTACAATAAGACTACAGATTGTTTTTCATATTCTGTTGAGCTTTGTGAGATTTAAGTTTTAATATGCAAAAAAAAATCTGCAAAACAATAGGCTGATATCGGTGTTACTGATTTATGTATGAGAAACAGAACAAAAAAAAATAAAACAATGGTCTCACAACATTTTCTCTTGCTTGGTGTAATTTCATGTAGGTGGCTGAAGTAGGACACACGTGCTGTTCACGCTGTGCAACACAGAATCAGGATTCAATGTGAAATGATTCCAGCGGTAACAGATGTTCAGGGGCCAAGCTGTAGGATCATACAGTAGAATCCTGTCACAGGGCTCTCAGCATGTGTTCATCTGGAGGAGGGCTGAATAGACTTCATATTCTCTACCACTGTGTGATTTATGAGAAACATCATCTCTACTGGCTGGGCTCCCCGGGGAGGCACCTGCTTCTGGAACTTGTCTCAGACCAGCTCTCAGCGCTCAATCTTGAGTTTGGTGCATGTGGGTTGCATTTCAGAGAATATTCTGAAACAGTTCATACGCTGGGAATGAACTGTAAAGGTGGACACTCCCTCTGATGTCCAGGGTTTTGCTGTTCCTCAGACCTCGACTGAAAAGCAAGTTTCCAAAACTCAGTCAGTCCACAGGATGTGCTTTTGACACCATTTCTATGGATTTAGCGAGTTTTGGAAGTTTAATGAAAGTTTTTTGTAGGATTACATGAGTTTGGTTCCCAATACTGTAACATTTGATGAAGAAGCTGGACTTTAAGTCATTGGCGGTCTCATCTCAAACATAACAAAAAATGGACTGAGCGAGTTTTGGAAATTTGTTCTTCAGTTGAGGTCAGAACAAGGATATGTTTGATCTAAGTTTTCATTGAAATAGCAGGTTGCTGGTGAAAACCCATCTGAAAGCAAAAGGCAGTTAGACCTGAAAGACACCAGGCCTCAGGCAACAGTGTTCCCTAACATTTTTTTCAGTTGCTTCCAGAGCTGTACCGGGACATCAAAGTCCTCGACATTCCTGATGGCATGCAGTGTGGCTGGCAAAGATATGCCAGGTGGTAGATATCCAAATAGTGAGCATGTTTTCTTCAAGCTCAAACAGTCTTTGTTGTTGTTCTCCATCATTGACGTGAAAGCTGCTGAAAGCAGCGATGTTGCCCAGAAAAGAACTGCCTGCTGACGTACCTAAAAACACGATTTTGCAGAATAGTTTTAGCTAGTGCCTAAAACCACAACACAAGAGCATTATTTTTACCTTTAGCTTTACATGCATACGTCTGTAAAAACATAGCAAGCTAAAAAGTGACATTGTTTTTCTGTGCATACCTCTATATTAAACGACCCTACTGTTCGCTTTTCTTCATCCAGGCTCACTAGACTCAGATAACATCTGTCCATAATTTCAAGGAAAAAAGGAAGTGTTGTACAAGCTAAAATATGTAATACACGTTGGAGCAAGATCAGAAAAAGACTCTTGCCCCTCATTGTAAAGCTGAAAATGTAAGACATTTAATATCAGCAGATGTTCAGTACATTGCTTTGCACCTCCCTATACCTCCTAATATACCTTCATATATTACCTTCAATATATCTTCATAAAGTCATATTGCACTTTAGGGAGATTGAATCACAATAAAGGAAAATACACCATTCCACAGGGTTGCAAAAAGTGTCATTTGACACGAAAGTTGCAAGCCATAGGGGCACACAGAGCATTTCTTACTCAAAAGGTTGGGGTCCAGTTACATCTATCTAACTCTTAACTAAACTTATGGAAATAACATATGACATCTACCTGGATTACAAATAAACAAAACAAAAACAATCTGAACATCTGGCAATGCTACAATTCTTACCCTTCTTGCGTCTGCTTTGATTACCACGTTATGTTGAGTCTAACCACTCATTTTGACTGAAAATAGAGTGAGAGCTACAGTGCTTGTTAAAAATCTCCAGACCATCATTCATTTCTGCTGCAGTGAATTCTATCTGAAGACCCTTGCCAAGCTCAGGAATGCACCAGCTTAAAGTTTTACTTTATAAACATCCACAACCTTCCCTCAAAACTTTGGCAAGTTCAATTTAATTGAAACTCAATTTTATAAAACATAATTGGTGAGCACCTAAGACTTTAATCAATATAACCATAAATCCAGTTTAGACTTCCTGTATACAAAAATGTAAATATGTATTACATTAGTGTCCATAATAAACAATTTCTCATTATTCAAAATATTTCAAAATTCTAATGATATCAGTGGATGTACTATGTATAAAATCTTAAGTCCAGTATTTTATTATTTAGTTGGTTATTTGTCGGATCTTTTCCTGCCACCATTTTTTCTCTAATTAGTTTTCTCCAGTGGTGCCTCAGACTTGTTGACAATACGTTCCCCCACATGCCAAGACACCAGACAGTGTATGCACACTACCCCAGTGCACACCGCAGCCGTTCAAACCATCCCTTAACACCGTGACACATTGTAATTGTGTGTTGTAGCTCAGGCACTGGGAGTCTTGCAGGCAGCTGAACCCAGCATGTATGGCGGAGGAGCTTAGAGTTGCGGTCGGCCAGGTTAAGCTCACTCTCTCCAGTGGAGGGATGCCTATTACAGCTTCCTGATCCCAAGCCCCACCATCAGCAGATTACACAGCTCACCTTGTAGGCTGTTGTCTGAGCTTTAGGGCTCAGTCTGCACCTGGCATGAGTGTCATTATTGGCTGAACCGTCAGGATGCCCCTGAAAATGTCTCCCCTTATCGTCATTAAACCAGATTCAGACATGAAAGGCTTTTCAAGCAAAAAAAAGCTGTGCTAATGACAAAGAAAGAGCGACTTGGCGACTGAATTATTGAAAATATATTGGTGTTAATTTCATTTGGATTCTTGTTGAAATCTTCATTTTCAATATGTAAATAGTTACTGATACTTGTTTAGTAATAACCCCCCCCCCAAAAAAATAATAATATAATAGATAAATGTGTGCTGCAAATCACCTCCACTTTTGGTGTTCTTCATTCATATCCTTCCACCTTCCTTACAATTACCCATCCATGCATAATGTTACAACTGACATATTCAGTGTGTCTTCTTAAATTAGATGAAGTGTTTTGTTGAACAATCTGCAATGATCTTACCCAGCACTGACTTCATATGGATATGTTTAATATTCATTTACATGATGAAGGTGGTGACATCTAGTCCAACTCAATGCCAACATCAACTTTTGAATGCTGTAATTTTTTCAGTTGCCTTTCTCTGATTACTGTTATGCTTTATCCCAGTTTATCAGTCAGTGTAGCTTCCCAAATTCTGTGTCCAGCACACATAAACTCCCAAAAACTTGTGTGTGGGCACTTGGAACAATATCAAAACTTGCGAGTACACAGTCTGTGCTAAACTTGCATGTTTAGCATTGCTTTGCCTTACGCTATTGGCTTTTTTCTGCTCATATCTCCACCATAGGAGAGGAACAGAATCCGACACGCCAAAGGTGACCTTCTCTCTGGCTTGGCGTGACTGTAGATCCCATTATGGTAAATATTCATATTATCTCTAGCTTTCCCCATTTTACATTATTATAGTTGTTATTTTTATATTAACCTTATCTTTCTTCAGAATTTGCACTTTGTTGACAGAAGCTAAATGCCTTACATACAGGTTTCATCAGATACAATTTACTGGCGAACTGTATTCTATTGAGAAGTTAATAATCTAACTACTGGTTTAGATTCAATTCAATTTATTTTATATAGCTCCTTTCACAACACAGTCGCCCCAAGGCACTTGACAGAATGCAGGCTTGCCCTTCTCTATGCTACCATCCTACAGACTCAGTTCAAGGCAAAGAACACCTTTAACTCACAAGAAGAAGTTTATCTGATGTTTACTTCATTGCACCTTCAGATACTTGTAGCATCATGTCTCTTTAGTTTACCCATTCATATACCAGAACTTAATCATGATAAAAAGTCATAAAAGTAACCAAATGATCCAAAATGAAATGCCACGGAAAGTTAAATGCACTAAACTTGATCAGCAAACACCTTGCCAGGAAATGCACAACACAGGTTTAATGCCATAAAATTTCTCACCCACTCTCCATAGCTGACTAAAAAACAGCTATGGTCATCTGCAGTGGCCTGGTTGCTAAGCAACTCCAGAGCCGGCCCTATCAATTCCTGCAGTCAGACTCGATTAGCTAATAAGAAAGGCAAACAAATGGAGGCGCTTCAGCAATAAAGCTATTAGAGACATGTTTTGGGAAATTAAGGATACGCTGAAAGTATTAAAAAAAAAGAGGCTTCTTAGAAAGAGAAAATATATCATATATCTTCAAGGTGGAATAAACGCTGGGTGGATACAGTATCGTATGGAAATACAAGTAAAAATCAGCTCTGACAAATTAAACCTTGTTGAGTTCTTGTTGTAACTTCTGTGCGTCAGAAATCTAATCTTGCTGTAAAATCTACTCTCGGCTTTGCATGTCACATCTTTACATTACATTTTATTTATTCAGCAGATGCTTGTATCCAAAGCAACATACAATAGAGAAAGCAGGCCTCCTTAGGGGTCCTCCTTAGGGGCCCAATGGTGAAATCACACTAATGACCCCATAATTTTAACTAGCAACCTTCTGATCATATAGGCACAGTATTCTAACCCACTGAGACACACACCCCACCCTGATTAATTCCCCAAGAACTAAACTTTGGGGAACATCCTTTTTGGAGACACATGAATTCAGTATCCGCTGATATTGGCCGAAAGGCTCTACACCTTGCAAAACTGCCAGCAGGGTTTTGTGATGGACATTTTTCATTCTGTGTACTTTTTCCTGTTTCTATTGAGATTTAAACAGTAACAAAAATCAAAAGTTATACAAGTTACAACACAAACTTATGTGGTTTATAACATTCAAATTAAGTTCTAAAAGGAATGAACAAAGATTTTTAATTTGTAAATTCTAAAAATAATTAATTAAACAAATAACCAACCTATTTACTGCAAAACTAATCCAGTGCTGGATAATTACTAAAACAAAAAAGAAGAAAGAAAGAAAAGAGGAACGTTTTTAAAATAAAAAACTGTGAATCCCATTTAGTATAACCAGTGGCTTTTAATGTCAATTAATAATAAATCAAGCATTTTCAGCTCTTTATTGACATAAAACTCAGTGTTGACATAGAACTGCAGAGATGTTGACGGGCGACTTTGGATTTTATGTGAGATTACAGTGCCATCTGAAGGAATCCCAAAGAAACGTGATTGCCACATTGTTCCGAATGGGGATGGACATGTTTTCATGTCATATAGGCTTCTGAACGAAAGTGTAATTCCTTGCTATAATTGATTATTACATTTTAAAGTTACTGTTCTTATTAACCAAAACAAAGCAACAAAACAAGAACAAAACAAGAATAACAAGAATAAAACAACAACAGCAACAACAAAAACAATAATAATAATATTAATAATAATAATAATAATATTTCTTCCTATCAGAGGTCGTGCACTATATGCTCACTAAGATTCTGCACTGGATAATCGGTTATAGATTATGGATGGATTATTGAAAACCACAGAATGGCGGTTAAACCGGGCTGGTCATGAATTGTGCATAGTTATGCATCTTATATACTATTTGGTTATTTGAAGGCACATATCTAATTATAGGTCTTGCTTTTCTCTTTTAGGCTGATGAAAATGATCTATTTCATGTAAAACCCCTGGACTGTTGTACCATATATACCTGTCACAAATATAATCCAGACATCAGGGGGAAAAAAAATATGTGTTTGACTGATCTTAACCATTCTTTTGCGGAGGGAAGCGGGGAACAAGGAGTGGCGAACATCAGGGGTATACACCTTCACATGCCTAACGACTCACACAGGCAGTTTTTGCTACTGACAAGCAACCTCTTTGCATGCCACCTAACATGCATTTGCAGTTTTTGTCACGTAGTGATTTTATGCTTTAAAAATCGCTGGACAGCGACTTTGATTGCGTCGGGGAATATTTTCACAGCTATACTGTGTAAACTGCTTTTTTGATATTCGGCAATTAAAGGTATGTTTTGTTTATGCAAGTACAGGCGGTGGTAATGTATATTGTAATACGTGTAAAAAAATTGCAAAGACACCCGATCTCAAGACGGCACGTGTTAAGAGAATCGCAGTAATTACATCAGTATGGATAACTGGTGTCCCAGGCGCCAGTTTGTTTATTTATTAAATCATATATAGTTTCGTTAAACATAACTTTAAAGTTGCGCATGTGATCGATGGTGCAATTAAATATAAGGATGCTCCCCTTCTGCACGCATATTAGTCTTGCAGCCTGCCTGGACTGAGCAAGGTAGGAATCTGGTGTGAGGCACGGCAGCTGAGTCTCCCTCTCGCATCAGCTGGCAGTGACATCGCCGGTGTGTGGCTGCGGAGAGGCTATCGCGTGCGGCTCGGACGCTGGCCGCCGTCATTCGTGGGCAGATTTGCGTGGGCGCTCTTGTGGAATAACGGAGGAGCTGAACCCAGGGAGATGCATCCACGACACTGACTCCGGGATACCGGCGCACTTACTAACGATCTATGGACGCTGCCGTATTCTCCGCGCTTGCCATCGGCTTCTTTGTCACAGGCTCAGCGTGGAAACCTGACTGAGGAGAGACACGAAAATGGTTTTATAGTCAGTCTTCTGCACGGCAGGTTACAACAGTTATTGCACCATCCAGGCAGACCGTGGAATCAATGACATAAGGTTTTTGGTGCTTAAATCTCCCGAGAAGCAGCACAGGTTGGTAAGCGAAACACAATTTTTTTCCTGAAATTTACGGTTGCTTTTAGGTAAAGTCAACACCGATTTATCTTCAGAAGTACTGCGTTTTTTAAAACGGATTTTTTCATTCATTATTTCAGGTCTTGTTCGACGGAATAGTTTATTGGTTGAAGTGATATTAATTGAAATATGATAGAATTAAGTTTCGATTTTGTTTATTATTATTATTATTATTATTATTATTATTATTGTTATTATTAATTGTTAAAACTGTAGAGAGGGGCATTGTAAAGTTGGGTAGAAACCATGGCGTGTATATAGCAGAGCATTAGTATCGCTAATACATAAAACGAGGCACGGGATAAAATAAATCCTTTCCAGGTTCGTACTATATCAATTTGGGGAATTAGCCTACCTGAAGAAAAGGAAATTGTGCTTTATAACAGGACAGCTAGAAAATTCGGGAGGTTTAAAAGCTTGACTTGAACCTGAGAGACCTGCCTCTCGAATGAGCAGGCTTTACTCCCATTGAGGCTGCAGTGATTTTTCTCCCTCAGGTTATTTTCTTTTATCAGACGTCCGTGCACGACCGACTTCGTATGCTTCATATTTTTCACGTTTTATTTTTCTTTTAGGTCACCTTCCAATGCAGTCCCGTTCTTCTTTCCTTATAAAACTGGCATGTGCAGCGTGTGACTTACTCTTAGTTTAATTAGTCATCCTACTCACGGCGGCACTTTTTTTTTTCCATGTGTAGGCTATGTTTCACACCTTTATATTTGAAGGGGGTGCGGGGATTTTCGGAAAACTGACAACTTGAAGGGGATTTTTATTGTGCACAACCTAAAGATGCGCAAGGCAGAATTACATACCGCAATCAGGTAACTTCCTATTGCAGGTATGGACACAAAGCAATAGCTATCATATATTAATTATTAAAAGATTGTCATGCAAATGTGCATCGGCGGGTAACAGGCAACTGTTCATTAAACCGCCCCATTTGGTCCTGAACTACGTTCAGCTCGTTATGTAGCTATAGCGCAAATAGGTATGCAGCGTTCTCTATCTATCTATCTATCTATCTATCTGTTTGTTCGTTTTTTATTTACTTGGATTGACTGTATTCTAAAACAAATTTAACTTATCTTTAGCATTATTTGTGCATGAATATACCATTAAGTCCGTGTGCGTGTGTTGGTTCTGACCATTATTAGTTTTATGGTATAGGTGACCCAATTTTACAAAGCGTTTTAAACTTTTCAGTTTAGGCTTGTTGTTTGTGTTTTGAGCAGTGTATAGCAGAAAATAACGAACATATTTTTTTTCTGACCAAAAGTGGGTTAAAGATTAGGTCAATTTAGGCTAACATTTGCATATTTTGAAATTAAATTGATTCATTTGACATTCTGCGCGTGACGCATATTTATAGTACTTATAAATTCCTGCATTTTTCATTTAGGCGAAAGCCCTGATAAATACTCGAGAATGAAAAGAAATAAATATATAGGCAAACGGATGATACAGGGGAGGTTGGCAGGAAATATAATTGTAATTGGCAGTGTTGGACATAATTGGATAGTTTGCAGGCAGCAAAGCAATAAAGGCTGCAATGGTAATGTGCAATGATACACTTCAAAGTTGTATTAGATTAGAACTTAAAGAGTGAAAAAACTGAACTTTTCATTTGCGCTTTATAGTTAGACTCAAATGCAGATTTACTCATTTAAGACCCAACAGAGGTCTGCTACCTTTTTTGTATTCAAGGTCACTTTCACTGGAGAGTCTGCCCAGAATGTTTATATTTTACTAAACAGGACTCAGAAGGCGAAGGGAATGCTGGCCAGTGTGTTTCCTCATGTGATGTCATTCTCAAGTACAGGCAACGATATAGCAACCAGAGCCGCAGATGAAAGTTCCGGTCAAAAACATACAGAGATACTAATTCAGTCTTCTTAGGTGGATAAAAAGTGTCATGGCATACCCCCTCTGCCTATTGCCCCCAGTAACAAAAAACAGGCCTCCATAATTTAGGTAAATTGTCCACAAATCTACAAGGTATCAATTTGATCTGGCTGTTACTACTGCATGTTAATGAGTGTAATGGCCTTGGGTATAAAGAATGAAGAGATGAGGCAGTTATACACGATAAAACAGTCTGGTCAGTATGTGACTTAGTAAACAATGTGATACTCAGCAGGCTGTTTGCGATTGTTTCCTTTTGCTTACTGATGACAACTAATGTTTATTTGTGGATGACATCACTGGCTAGTCTATTATTTGGGCTAACAAGCGCCGGGAGTATGTTACAAGCAATACGTTTCTGCCAGAAAGGGATACCATGCTGCAAAAAGGAAATAGCGTCAAGCGGTCATGCCTTTGGGTGTTGGGAGCCAGATGTGTGATATCTTTTGCTCCTCACCATTATCTGCCCGGCTGGGAAATGATCTCTAGCTGAAAGGTACTGCTGGAATCGAAAGCATCTTTCCGAAAGGAGGCCCATCTGGGACTACAGTCATGGGAAGCAAAGGAGGAGAATGTGCTGCTATGGGGTCCATTGTCTGCCTTTCCTTTCGTCCCGTTCTCCTGTATTTCTGACATCCACTTGAATGCCTTGAAAACTGATTTCAGGAGACCATTTATCATTAGACAATTACAGGGAGTCCTCAGGTCAGTCTGCTCCAAACTATAGAGCTGGTATCCTTTTTTACTCAAGTTCATTAGTTGGCAAGCTATCAGAGAATTATCTACTCATTTTGTGGGAAGCCCTGTTCAGGGCACCTTACATATATCCTGTTATTTTCACCCATCTGCTGTAACAGTAACTTTCATTGTCAAAGGGAATTGCTGGAACCTCTTCTCAAAAACACATACTTAGAGTACTGGCTACATGTCGGGGGGACTGATGCTTTATTTGTAATAAATCATTACTCTCTTTCTGGTTCTTGGGTAAACTCCAATCATTGTTATATGGACACAGTAATGAAGGTGTCATACCTTGTGTCAAATCTGAGTCAGGTACTTGGGAACCACGATGGTTACCTTGCTGTTTTTTCTTTTCGTTTTACATTGTTGTTTTTCTTGCTTCTGTTTCATCTTTCATATATTTTCAGCACTGCTCCGTTCATTAATTATGAGAAGCTAAATAATGGGTAATTACAGGCAGTTTCCGGAAGGATCCGTCTTTAAGATAAATGACCTCAGCAAATTTTCAGGTGTATGAAACTGAACCAGTGTGAACCACTGAAAAATGTCCGACTAAACCCTCTGAGTGACACTAAATGGGCATCTTCCTTAATCCTGCCCAAACTAATAATGTTATGCACATAAATTCGGTGCAGATCAGCAGTTGAAAAACCATAAAAAGTCACTTATTTCATAAATATTTTACTTCCTATTTTATATTTTACTAAAATACTCTGAGATGCTCTTTTCTGACCAATTTTACCCAGCAAGTGCAAGAACCATTTAAACAACATATTTTTTTTCACAATTCTTCTTGCTTATGAATGAATTACATGCTTCAGCCCATGGCACAATATACTGCGTTTTCTCTCAGCTGCCACTGCAGTCGCATGGATGACTTGCACAAAACACACACCACAAATTGGGCTTGGTGTAACTGTCATTCTATGTAAGGACTCTGCAAAATTAAAAGTGGCCATTTTTGCTGAACTCTGCTAATCCAAATCCTTTTTTATTTAAAAAAGTTTAAATAATGCTTATTATGCCTTCTGATTTTATGAGTCAATAAATACAGAGTTTATTCTATCGTTACGCTTTTAGGAGCTGATTGTCTACTGCGTAAACAAGTCACTCTTCAGTGAAGATGAGTAGGAAGCATGGCCTGTATGGATCATGGGAGGTTTACTTACATAAAAATGTTCAGAGGGCAGAAAGAACATTGACTGGTTCAGAGAGTTACCCAGTCAGATTGTAGAGGAGGTGGGTCCAAGCACCGAGAGTGGGCAGGACTATCCAATCAGATGGCTTGGTCCAGCCTTCTCTAGTTGCTTGGATCCACCTCCTCCACAATCTGATTGGCTATGTCTCTGAACCAGTCATTGCTCTTTCTGTCCTCTGAACATTTTTATGTAAGTAAAACTCCCACGACCGCCTGTATGGCTGCATGTATGTGCTAATTTATCAGTATCCTGTTACTTTTAGTCTGTGATTGTGGTGATCAGGAACTAGTGGCTCCGTAAGAAGCGAAGGAAAAGGCAAAAGCTAGAGAGAGAAAAAAATACACATTTAAGTGCTTTTTAAAAGTGGACCAAAATGATTTCACATGTCTGAATTACTCCTGATCAGACTTTCCACTAGAACTTACTAATCTCTGTTCAACCTCCTCTCTCATTAAAGCACATGTGACAACTGTAAGCTAGTCTTTGTGAGTAACCACTCAGTCTCTGCCGTGCTTTGAGCTCCGGTCTCACTTTGAACTTAGCACACATGAAAAGAGGTCTACTCATCAACCAAGCACGTGCATGCCGCATTATGAGGATGACTAAGATATACAGGCAGTCAAAGGCAAACAAAATGATGCATGTCAACTGATTTGTAAGATATTCTACATCAAATAGTAATACTGAAGTTCACTTATAGAATATATAGCAAAAATATCTACACCCTGTTCATTGAAAACAGCATTGTGCATTTATACATTACTTAATTTGAACAAGAAATTCAGGCAGTCGGTTTACTTTTCTTGCTCCTTTTGAATAAACTTGTAAGGGCAGGATGTTGAAGAAATTAGGACTAAATTATGGCAAGAAAGTTGATGGAATTCCTTTAAATCTAAGATTTATTTTTGGTCAGTTTAAAATAGGCAGCATGGCAGGACAGTGATTAACTCTGTTGCCTCACACCTCTGAGACCAGTGGCCTGTACTACGAACTACTGGCTTATCGGGGTAACTTGTCGGATTTAAGGTACCACAGTTTAAATGGACTTCATATCCGTTCACTTACATTTTGCCCAGACTACCTTAAATCCGACAAGTTACCACGATAAGCCAGTAACCCCGCTTCGTAGTATACCGTAGGCCACCGGGTTTGTGTCTCTACCCCGGCTCTACGTACATGCCTCCAGGTTCACTGGTTTCCCAACCCAAAAACATGCTAAGGTTAACTGGAATTACCCGTAGGTATGAATGGTGTGTGTGCCCTGCAATGGGTTGGCGCCCTATCCTTGGTTATTCTCTGCCTTGTGCCGATAGCTTCCAAGAACCCTACAGTATGATCCTGCATAGGACAAGGAGGTATAGAAAATGGATGAAAGATGTAAAATACAGCATAGGAATTTCCTCAGGTCAAAATGTGACTGTTGTTGCTGTGTAACCAAATAAGAGAAACAAGCGTTGATCCTTTCAGCAGACATCCGACTGTGCGCCCTCATGTATTCTGTCTGTGTAGGTCACAGGAAGACATTTTGTTGAACTTTGAGACAGTAAGAAATTACAAAGAGGACCGGGTTTCCACAGGAACCACATGAATTGTCATTAAACCAACATACTATCGATGACATCATTGATTGTGTTATTCCCTATTGGTCTAATTTTCTCTTCCCACAACACTGGGGTGTGTGTTCTGTATAGTAGTGCAGCAAACTTCAGAGGTGTCCACAAATACTATTTACATCCCTGTGTTGACTAGAGACCCTGAGCCCTGCCGTGTGTGTGCCTACATTGTTTTGTAGGTCATGGAAGAAGATTTCAGCTCTGCCTTGATCTCATATTGAATTAGACGAGGTGGCATTACTGTCAATGCTTAATGACACCAACTTTTAAAGCATCTGTTGTTTTTATCACATACTGCCAAAACAAAGCAATGTATTATAATATCACCCTATTGTAATTCTGTGTTGGTATTTTTTCCACCATCAGTGTTATTTTGTACAGCATCAACTATCCTAGTGCTATTTTAAAAAATAATGCTGCTTTGTTGTTTCTGGGGTCTTCGCTTTGTCTACAGCCCTTCCTTTACAAAGCCAACTTGATTTGTTTTCAAGCTGCCCCCCTGTTGGCCTGGGGGGGGGGGCACTCTAACAATCGCTTTGAACCGCAGGCCACATGAATGTTCAGTTGATGCCCATAGCCATTATAATTTCCCACCGGATAATTGCATTCTATGGCTCTATTAGGGAAGGCTGCTACTGATGTCCAAAGCTGCGTTATTATCAATAGCGTCATACTTGTGTTAGCGACATGCATTTTTAATACACAATGTGAGCTGATGATTATGAGCTGAATATTGCTTGGTGGATTTCAGCTCAACTTAACAGGGCCTGAGTGCTGGACAGCATTCTGTGTAACACAGTTTGCTGAGGTTCAGTGTGAATGAATCTGCAAGACAGCAAAACCTTGAATTTTAAAATATTCCTAATGATAATGGGCTTTTTTTGCATTTCACTGATGTTTTCTACCTATTTTTTGTTGGTATATTTGCATTATAACAGCTGGCTGGCCCTTGTAATTAACATTATATTACTCATCATGCTTTTTGTTTAAACTAGATGCTGTTGGCACGACAACAATGTATTCCCTGGATGGCCCTGTCACCCCTCCCCCATCTAATCCTTACTCCTCCCACACCCCTAATCTTTGCAATCTCTAGCACCCCCTACAGTACGCTTGTGCATTATCTAATTTTTCGTAGCGTTATATCATCAATATGGGTATTTATTGCGGTAATATTGCGGTATTTAGATGGCATTTTCAGAAGCAACACAATTCCGGTATCTTGGTGCAGGTGAGGGAGATCCCTCATGATAAAATTCAGCGAGCAGATGGGGGTTTTCACCAACAATAGAATTCAACGAACGAAAATACAATACAATACCAAAAACATTACCATGACACTAGATATTTGTTAAAAGGCCACCTTTGAGTGACTTGTCTCAATGTAATCAAGTTCACCAGTGGCCTGTGTCACAAAGCAAGATTTGTTGGTTAGCCAGATAACTTGTCAGATTTAAGGTGCCCCAGTTTAAATTGACTTTATCTTTCTTCACTTACATTTAGCCCAGACTACCTTAAATCCAACAAGTTATATGGCAAGAAATCCTGCTTCGTGATACAAGCCTCAGATCTGCACCTGTTCTTTCATGTGCCACCTCTGACTTGGACTAGGGCTAAGTAAACGATTAAATTCTCCTCATAATAAATTTCCCTGACTTTCCCGAAATAAATTTTGCCGACTAGCTACCGGAGTGCTAGCAATAAAATTTGCAGAGTGGAGGGCCTGTTAACAAATTAAATAAATAACCTTTATGGTAGAACAATCAGAAAATCCATTGTGCGCCCCGCAGTTTGAGAACCATGGACCTGTACAGTGTTCCTCGGAAGTCTGAAAATTATCCACGGGAAATGTTTAGACTTACTGTGTTCACATGATACAATGTACACAGTAGCCTCTGTAGCCGCCCTGTGTTGCCAGCTAGCTGTGGCACTTCAGTTATGGGGTGATTTGTCGCAGGTGTTTCAGGTGTAGATTTTCATCCATATAATGGTTTGTGAAATGGTAATGAGATCCATCAAAGTTTAAACAGAAAATGCAGTAATCAGATCAAATGGAGTTTTCCTGTTCACAATGTCAGACATCTTCTGCAGTCTTCCTTGCCTTTGCTGCCAATAAGCAGTGCTTCAGTTTTGGTGCGATTTGCGTCAAGTCCATATGCTCACCCATGCAATGCATTGGCAAAGGTTGTAAGAGATCCGAAAAATACAATTATTAATTGTTAATTGAATGCAATTATTTTTGTGGGTTCTCTGGTCAACAGTATGATGTAGAAATATCATGAAACATGATAGGCTCAGCATCAGTATATTATCTGAAGACTGCTTATCAAAACCCTTTTTATGCCCCATGTACTACAATGGGCACTCTGACATCGTACCTGGCTCATAATTACATTGGATTGCTTTAAATGTAGGTATGTCAGCAAACAGCACTTTTTAATCAGTGGAGCTGGCATGCTGGCTGAATGAACACACAGCAGGCATGGCAACGGTGTGCAGCATGGGCCTGGAATCTCCGGAGTCCTGGCTTCATATGATTTTCATTGTTTCTTGGAGGAAAAGCCAGAGCATGCAAATACAATTGTGCCTGACTCACAGCAGCAGAGACACCCTAAAACTTTAAAGGCCGAGGGAAATCCTCTCTGAGACCCTGTGTATCTGCAATTATAGCAGCTGGCAAATAATTGCTCCCTTCAGGAGTGGGATGCTAAGCCAGCTGGCCTTCGAGATTAGGCACTGATCCCTGCAACGGGTATGTGTGAGGTCCCAGTCCCGCAGCCCCAAAGTGCTGTGGAGGGAGCAGAGGGAGGGGATGCAGGGAATGCAGCTTGGAGAAGGCCAGCTAGCTCTGCACCAGCCTGGACCAACCACTAGGCCCCTGCCAGGGCTCTGCAATAGCTGATGTTATCTGCCCTCTGAGGGGCCGCTTGGAAAATTGCAGCAGAGAGTTAGAGTCAAAGAATCTGATAACACAGAGCTGGCGCTCTCAGAGTGTCCCCGCTCCCCCTCCCAGATTTCACCCAATAGGATTTCTTTCAAAGGTGGGTTAACTTGGTTGGAGGAGTTTGCTGAATCTGGATAGCATGGCTCTATGCCCCAAATTTATTCCATTAGTCTCTGATGGTAACGTGACATTTCTGTGGACTAGAACGAGTTTGCATGTGTCTAACACCCATAATTAAAAAGGTTTTAGAATGTGAAATGTTAATGTTGGAATGGGGAGGGATCTCTTTCTCCCAACTGATAAGACACTCGTTTAAAGTTACAACCATATTATTCTACAGTACTGGATGTACTTGACTCTGTTATGTTTTTTTTGCTGGCAGATAAGCATAGTGTATGCGTAATGAACATAGCTGATTTGGTCGCCATTTTCTTTGATAACTTTCTGGAATGTATGATTCTCTTTTTCTCATAGAGGTCTATTTTCCCATGTAGCTAAGTCAAAAAAGCACGTAGCTGTGTGCTTTTTCTGCTAAAGCATATTCTCCCATCGGCTCAGGTTCGGGGTTAGGCCAGATATGTATTTTCGGTGCAGAAACACCAAACTATGGGCGTGTTGCATGTAAATGACCCTTGCGTGCATTCTGCCACAGACTTTTAATTGCATTTTTAAGTACGTTTAATTATGTTTTCCACTATGCGCTCTGGAGGGCTGCATTAAGTTACATGCCACTATACAGCCAAATGCAATATTGCAGTTTTCAGAAAGCCCAATATGTAACAATTTATTATACATTAAGAAGTAAATGTTTCAATCCAAAACACATGTGAATAACTCATGTAATTATATAAGAATTATATAACACCATAACATATAGAAATGTATAACTATACACAAGTATATTACCATTAGGCAGGATTCAAGTGACATCTGCTTTCTCAACGTACCCAGCAGTCGAATAACATAGGTTTAATGCTTGATTAAAAAATATTTCTTTCAGTTAAAATGAGTAAAAAATAGATTCAAAGGCAGTAGTGTGTCTTCACAATCTTAATTTGCAGTGCGTGTACTTGCGCCCCTGAATGCATCGCATGTTTCTGGGTGCTCTTTTGAAACAATACAGGATGCCACTTGTCCCATATTTTCCTACTCATTTATTCTCTTCATAGGCCTACATACACTACATTCACTAGATCGGGGTCGCCAAAGGAACTCTCTGACCAGGACATTCGCCTAATGGGTAACCATTCTATGCTTAATGGGGGAGATGTCTGGGTTTTAGTGGCAGCGACTAGCAGTTTGTTTGGAATAATACTAAGGATTCTAGACTTTTCTTTCATTTCTTTCATTTCTTTCACTAATAATACCAATCAATCAATCAATCAGTCAATCAATTTATATAGCACTGTTTTAGCCCCAGGGTTTACAAAGTGCTTTACAGACATTTCAAAGAAAGGATATAAAATAAGCATGCACAGAAAAAATATTTAAAAACAGAATCAGTTTTAAAAAATAAATAATAATAATCCATTTCCAAAATAAACTAATGAAATTATAATACATATATAAAATAATAAAATAACTAATTATGGTAGATTATTTTATGCAATGGTGAAAAGTCGTGTTTTTCGGCCTAGTTAAGACATTCAGTACTGAGACATTCAGTAGCTCTCAGGTTTTCTGGGAGAGAGTTCCAGATTTTGGGACCATAGTGACTAAAAGCTGCATCTTCCCCCCTCAGCGGCGTTTTAGGAATAATCAGTAAATTTCTCTCGGATGATCTGAGAGATCTGCCGGGGACGTAATTTACAGTCATGTCGTATCTACAGATAAGACAGCGATGTAAACATTTAAAAATTAGCAAAAGGACTTTAAAATCAATCCTAAAAGCCACAGAAGCCAGTGCGGGGATTTAAGAGTAGGTCTGACGTGATCCCTGCGTCTGATGCGCGTTAGCATTCTAACAGCGGCATTCTGGACCCGGTGCAGGTTTGAAATGGATTTCTTAGGTAGACTAGATATGCAACATATGATAACATACCCCAGACTATGGTGATATTACGGTGACAGTATGCTGTTTTGCAGACTTTGCTGGTATGGCTGTTAAAGCTAAGGTCACCATTGAAATGGACTCCCAGGTTTGTAACATGTTGTTTGGCCTTCAGAGACATTGATTCTAAGTACACCAGTATATCCATCCTCTGTACTTCATTCCCAATAACAAGAATCTATGTTTTTTTACTGAGTAAAAAATAGGTCCAAAGGGAGAAGTGTGTCCTTGCAGTAGTGTGTCCTTCCTGCTAACTTCCTACTAACGAACATACTACCATTTACACCATTGTAACCATCTGTTCATTAGCCATATTTGCTGGCTTACAGAATTGTCATGATTGAAAAGGGGGGAAAAAAATGAAGGATAAGGATTCATTCTTAGCAATATGGGTCATTCTCACAAACCCATCAGCGTAACAAATCAATTTTCTCTAATTTTTAAAATTAGTTTGACGACAGACTCACATCATATTGTTGTCTAAAATGTCAATTTTGCCTCTGGGGTGGTTAATCAGTTGCGTAGTAAAACAATTTAAGAAATGAACATACGTCTTTTTATACTAATTGATTGTCTATTGTGGGTTACTTGCAATAAAGCTGTAAGACTTAAAACATTTTATCTAGTGTTATTTGATGTACTGTCATGGTACTACCTATTTGAGGAAAATGGTGGGATCATTAAATCAGAGCCTTAACATACCTAGACATAATTTTAATATACCTAATAAGGCTCTGCACAAAATTCAAGCACCGTAACATTTTGTGTTAATTCATGTTTGTGAGAATGTAGCAGGCTAACACCATGCTTTTAGGCTTTCTGTGGATTTCCATTAGGTTCACAATGTAAATAAATAGTCCATGTTCCACGTTTTGCTTGTTGCCAAAATCGTTGAAGGTGTAACACCCTTTCCTTGCTTGATGAATTAATTATACTTCTTGCATATACTTGCCGCACCTTCTTTTTCAGGTTAAGCATGGTGAGGGTGACCATGCTGATGAGGCAAGAATACGCATAACTCAACTTTAGTACGTGATGAGAGAATCGTTCCCTGAGGGAACAGGCTTCCTGACATAGACCAGCATCCTATACAGTCTTGAGTTAGCACAGTCCTATTAGAGATGTTGATAGCACTTTACTTAAGGCTATGTTTTTAATAATTTATAAACACATTCCTAATGCATTATAATGCATTCATAAAACATTATATATATATTGCCATAAATATTAATAAAAGGCATAACACATTATAGCCATGATTATTATGCATTATGAATGCTCTACGAGGCTCTCATCTATAATGCACTATAGGTACCTTTAAAGTTTATACTAACCATTATAATGGATTATAAAGGTATCTATAGCGCATTATACACGAGAGTTTCATAAAGCATTCATGATGCATAATACACATGGCTATAATGTGTTATGCCTTTTGATATTCATGTTTATAATGCGTTATGAATGCATTATAATTTGTTATGAAAATGCTTATAAACAAGACCTTAAGTAAGGTGTTACCGCAATGTTTTATTAATCTTCATCATATTCCGTTGCATTGCATTTCTGGTC
>JAODKC010000107.1:30089196-30103475 GCA_026777985.1 Mormyrops attenuatus
GGCAGTTCTGAAGGCGAAAGGGGGTCAAACACCGTATTAGTATGGTGTTCCTAATAATCCTTTAGGTGAGTGTATACTAAGCTTTGTGCCCTGCGAAGAGTGAAATTGTTTTAGGGAAACCTGTTGATGGTCTCTGTTCGGTGAATCTTGTCGTGGGGGACACCCCATCCCCCACCCCTCTGCTCGGTGAATTGTATCACCAAGATCTCAAAATGCCGGAAATGTATTGTAAAATGGCATTGCTTTCGGAAATACCATATACCGCGGTATAATGCCCGACCGGTATGATAGTAAATTAGATACCATCCAAGCCTGATCTCATTCCAGATGACTATCGTGGGCCTTGTGATGTCACAACTGCAAGTACACTAAGTATGCAATTTCAATATTAACATTGCACATTTTTCTACCCTACTATGAAAATGTATTCCACAAAGAAGTGATTTTTAAGTAAACCATTTGCTAAGCACGTTTGTGTTTCAATATATACTGTCCCAAATAACATTGTGGTATAATCGCTGATTTTTCTTCGTTTATTTATTTCACAGTTCAGTGATTCAGAGCAGTTTATTGATATGCGTAGTGCCAAAACCTTTTTTTTAATTTTAAATAGGTGTAACAGGCTAGTACCAATAGGGGACCAGACCTATGTCTTCAACTGCTGTAACATGCTGTGTGTCTTCTGGAAAGACTCATGAGTGGTTTCCTCAGTTAAAGACCCTGTTTGTTAGTCATCAAAATTGAACTTTGGTTCTGAGTCCAGAGGGGATCTTATTTTTCTAGGCACCCACATTAGCAACTTTCAACATGTGGCAATTAACAATGCTCAGTACACAAGTTGACTGTTAATTATAAGGGATGCAGAGATGCAGCTCCACGGCGGAGCAGATCGTTTTGACAGAAATTCATACATGCTCCAATTCTTAAGTAGCCAACACCCTGTATCCAAAATTACTTGCAAAAAACTGTTCTTCTTCTGCCAATCTATACTGTCACCTTTTCATTTTAAAAGTCCAGTATTTAACTATGTATGAGGCTTCCGCTTTTGAGAGTTGGATTAGCCTGGTTTTCTAACTACCACATAGCCTACTTTCACTATGTGCTGTGGTACGGTAATGCATTGGTTTTCTGTTGCATGACAATGAAAGCTGTGTCTGACGCATCATTGTGTAGGTGGATTTCTTTGAGAAAGCTCTTGAAAGATCCATAGAAGTTGATTAAGCAGGAGATGCTGTTTCTGATACAGGTCACAGGATGTTTTGAATATGCATACACATGACAACAATAAAATGAGTGGCAGCTTTAGTACTTACTTTCTGCCCTGTTCGATTACCGCTCATGAGTCCCCTTATGCAATGTCTTTAGATTTTTTTGTCTTTTTTTTTAATGCAGACTATTCGATAGTTGGTAATCGAGTCAAAGCCTTTATTGAAGCCTTCCCTGTTCAGATTTGGCTGAGGGAAACTGCATTACACCACTTATCAATACACGTGGCCAGAATACTCCATTGCACTTGAATTTCTAAAAGAATGTCGTTGCTTATTTTCTGAAATGGCAATAATTATGGTAATTGGCTGTCAGGGCCAGACCCAGTGAAATTTAAAACGTTCATTATGAAGAAGAATCTTCACTTTAAGTACTTTGTGTCATCTAACACAAGAAGAAAATGTACAATGTGCAAAAAGACAATTCAAAACAATAATCAGAATTAGGTTGACTAGAAGTGCATAAGAAACAAACAGAGAGTGAAACTTCTTTGCTAAATTCCTGTGATGTGCAGAATGTTATCTTAGTACCAAGAGACAGATGGTTATGTACGTAATGTCACCGTTATCATCCTCCCTGTTTTTTTTTAATTCAATTAAAATGTTCAGTGAATTTGAAAACAGTCTGGGGGAAAAAATATCCCTTTCTGCCCAATTGTATCTTGTCTTCAAATGACTGTAAATAAACTTTTGAACATTTGCATTGCATTGCAATACATTTATCTTTTGTGAACAGCCTGGCCTCTCAAAATGCTAATGTGCTATTCCTTTTTAAATGTCAGACAGCTACCAGGCATGGGATGTGAGTTAGATTTTTAAATGCGCTGGTTTCTGATATACAAAAAAAGAACATGATCGAACGTGTTTCCATTTTCAATTTTTGCCTATCATTGTTGTAATTAAATGACTTGATAATAGTAAAAGCAATAACTACACATCAGTATTAAAAATAAATAATAAAGTTCCATGACTTCAGAAGTGTATTTAATTATATTGAGACCACTCAAAATGTAATTTACGAATCTACATATATACCGTTCAACATTATTGGGACCCTTTAGTATTTGTATATCTTGTACAATATCTTCAGAAAGCATCAAACTTTTTATGGTTTGTAATGTAATGAAATATGACCTGGCAGCAGTAGAAGCACTCGTCCCAAATATTTGGTTGCAGAACCCTTGGTCACAATGACAGCCGCCACACATATCTTGCAGCTGTCTGTAAGCTTCCTGCACTTGTCCGCTGATAGTTTCTCCCACTCTTCAACTGCAATTTGTTCCAGCTCTTGAATATTTGCAGGATTCATTTTCCCAATGGCAGATTTTCAGTTGGATCGACATCAGAACTCGGTGCAAGCCAGTTTAAAAGTCTGTTTTTCTCTTTCACAGCCGTTCTTTTATGCTTTTGTATGTGTGCTTTGCATTCTACTGCTGGCGAACACTACATCTTTGACCCAAACTTTTCTGACAGTGGTTAGCAAATTTCACTGTAAAATGCCTCCTTAATCCTCTTAGTTCGTGATTCCTTTAATATGTTCAAGACCTCCAGTACTAGAGGCAGTAAAGCAGCCCCAGAATTACAGATCCTCCACCATAAGGTAGAGTGTTCTATTCCTTACAAGCTTTATTTCATTGGTTATAAACTAACCGCTGCTCTGCATTGCCAGAGATCTACTTTGGTTTCATCTCTCCATAGAACATTTTCCCAGAAGGATTGTGGTTTCTCCAGGTCGATCAGTCTTGTCTTTTAATGCTTTCATTTCAGCTATGGTCTCCTCCTTAGCCTTAGCCCTAGCACCGTGGTTTAGCATGTTTGGAGTATGGTAAGGGTTGAAACCAATACTGTAGATTTCACCAGGTCAGCCTTGTGGATGCTCTGTGGATGATTTATGCTGTGTTTTCTGCTCCTCTGTGTTTTCTACTCCTCTTATCAATGCTCCTCTTCCCACAAGCTTCTTGGCAGTTTTATGAGCAGCAGACTTCTTAATAACATTGCAGGTTGTTGAAACAGGGATGCCCAGGGTTTTGGAGATGCCCTTGTGCCCTTTGAACCTCTTATGCTTTGTGATAATGGCATTTACGATGCTCTCAGATAGCCGTCTTGTGTTTACCATTATGAAAAAGTAACAGGGACCAAAAGTGGCCCTTTTAAGCATTAAAGGCATCATTTCACTGAGTAGTTCATGGCATGTGAGCAATGAACTTTATCAGAAGCGAGTTGAATTTCACTGCAATAAAAATCTAGTTCTTTTGCCAAGCCGTTTGAATTCTAGAATTTTATTGTTTTATCCTCACATGTCAAACATGTGAGTATATTTAGACCTAAGCTCTTTCAATACATTTCTTTTAGGAGAAATTGTTCATGTTATACATAAAATTTAGAGATATTTACTAAAATAATTACTATAATAATTACTAAAACTGTATGTTTCACCATATGGACACATTCCATGCAATCTTCAGTGACAGATATTTGCATAGAATGGATGGTCACATATAATAAATAAGGAACACCAACAATCATAGGATACCGTATTTCTAGTTAGTCAGATTGCCATATTTTTGTCCTGGTAGTGCTATCCTGGTCTACCACAGGAGTGAAGCGATTGTGAAGTGGAATCATCTGGGACCTACTTCAGTAGTGAAGTGACTTAAAGAGAAATCAATATCTAACCTTAATGGCAGCAAATCCAACCAGCAAATTTTAAATATCTAACATATATAAACCAAATTATTACTTGGAAAAATGCATATATACACATACACACTTTATCTATGTATCTACGCGTATTTATTTATTTATTATGACATGAACATAATTCATCGCATCAAAGTGTTATTAAATTAGCACATTACAGGAGTAACCCGACCCTGTCTTGTTATTTGTACGTGAATTAGAGCATATTTTCCTATCAAGGGACTTTTGGTGATGCTTGCATCAGTTTTGTCTACATTGAGGTGAGATTCTTTGTGTTCTCCATAGACTTGTATCGAAGTGTGTGTTTATGGGTCTCGTTAGGCATCCCAGTCACAGCGTCCCTGACGACGGCCACTATTACACAGCAAATTCAGTAGATTATGCCAATCGGACAAACAACTAGAGAAATGTACATTATTTAAATTCTCCAATTTTCTCTGATCCCATTGATTTGGAGTGACAGCAAACACAAAATACGCCAAACTTCATATTTCTTAAACAAAATGTACCAAAATACCATGCCGCTGGATGTAGCACTGTAGTTTGCTATTACAATAAACCAGGGTGTCCCTGGCCCACTTTCATAATTCATAAGTACTTGCGGCCTACAATAAATGTAACCACACAAACACTTACACTGAAGCTTCATTACATGTTAGTAGCAACATATACACAAATGCCAATGAGCAGACATCAAAACTATATACAAATATCAACTTTCTTTGCATTCACAGTGGTGAAAAACAGCTAATGCAGCATATGCAAGATACAAATCAGCCAGGTGATACAGATCGCGTAGTGACACGGTGCAAGAGATTTTGCATGACAGAGTCAGTTGTCGAATCTGACATGCCGCTGAGGAGGAAGTGAGATGCGCACGTGCAGGTGAGATTCTCCATTCACTTGCATAATGTTCAATAGCGATAAAAAGTATTCTGGGTGATAACCATCAATTTTCATGCGATGAAATATCATGAAATCAGTATACCGCTGCAACTGTAGTCACGACCCTAACCCTAACAAAAGCTTCTGCTCAGCTTTAGAAAGGTTGAATGGAAAATAAATTGTGCATCATTTTTGTATCTGATGATCATGAAAACAGGTGCATAATATTTAGCCCAAGATTTTCATTAGACTAAAAAGCCCTGTTCTACTTGATAAATATTGGACAGTCTGAGGAAGCCCGGTCTACATCACAGCAACCACGCCCTTCTGGGAGATCCCACCAGTAAGATCCGCTGGTATAATTAAGCAGCTTGCTGAACGGGGCTACCCTGATTGGGCGGATCTTGCCAACGGGATCTCCCGGAGGGGTGTGGCTGCTGTGATTTAGATGGGGCTTGCTTGGACCAGTCCAGAACAGATAATATAAGATATGCAGGATTCCAGATACAACACAAGGTTATTTGTCCCTCCAAAATTTCTGAATTTTACATTCCAGCCTTACGTCTATAGACATTAAACTGTGTAACTCGTAATTAATTTCATAAAAAATAAATAAATAATGGACTTACTTGTTTTGCAGCCAAGAACAGGCTACTATTATGGACTGAAGAATCTGCCAGCTGACTTCTGGCAGTCTCTCAAACTCTTTTTTCTGTATGTTACATGGGCACTATAGAGCTTTGTTTCAATGAAATAGTAAATTATTTAATTTGGTAATCTGTAGTTTTCAATGGGAAACTCATTCATCTTCATAAAAGACATATTTCATCAATGCATCCATCTTCTGTAACCAGTTATTCAGTACAGGGGTTATATGAGACTCGGAACTAGTCCCATTAAGGACAGGGTGCTAGGCAAGCAACACCCTGCATAGGATGCCAGTCTAACATAGGGCATACTGTCAAACAAAGGGCAGTGTAAAGACCTGCATGTTTATGAACTACAGGAACCCTACACAGACACAGGACGAACATGCAGACTCCACAGATACAGAGATGAGGAGCCAGCACTGAACGCTAAACCCTCAAAGGTGTGAGGCCACAGTGCTATCCACTAAGTTACTGTCTTAAAATGTGATAAATTACAGACATTACAGCTGGTACAGTACACTATTATATGCAGGTGTGTGTGTATATATATATATATATATAAAATCGGTTCCGATACTATTGCAATACACAACTGCCGATACCGATACAAATTCCTATGACCTCTTTTTGCTTTAATATTTTAATAGAATAAATATATAATATAAATATATTCATGCTTCATGTATTAATTTTAAACTAGTAAATACAAATTTAAAAAAGCATTTCAAATATTTTTAATTAGGCTGCTAGAAACATACATAACGTACTGTTCCACCTCGTTTGTATATCTTCTTTTAATCATTTTTGCGGCATAATTTGCAGTTTAATTTGAATATGGTCCAAAAGACTGTACGCAAGTGGCGAATGCTAAAAATGTCCCACAATTTTCTCCCACTGGCAACAGCGTCGCTTACTTTTCGCTGTGATCGCAGCCCCTTCAATCTGCATCAAGTGCGCAAAACAGCCCCAGCTAGCTACTCCCAAATCATCCATTGCTTTTTTCATATTAGTCGTGTTGTCTCACACAATTGCATGCACTTTTTTTAGTGGGATTTCTACTAAACGCTGCTTTAAACTCTCAAAACTTTGTTTTTACAAAAATTGCTGTGCTGCTAGTTGTTGTTAAAAGCGTAAAATATTTCCAGATCATTACCCTCTTATCTGATGTTCTTAGGCTCCTCCTGCTGCGAATGGTATGCGCATGACGTCACAGCAGGTGGAAGTCACTGCGCCCACATCCACTGAGTAGCAAAAAACTGAGTGGCATTTTAGTGCTCAGCTTGAATGCTGCAAAAACACATCTGAAATAGGAAAGAGCTGTCGTGCGACTGATTGTACAAAATCAATTTAACAAGAAATAGGAGCTCTCTTTTTATAGACTGCAGAAAACTAAATAAGTAAGTATCGGACATGGATCAGTCACATATGACCGATACCCGATCCGTCTAATAGATATGGATCAGCGCCAATGCCGATCCGAATATCGGATCGGTGCACCTCTAATTGTCACACAACTATGATTCAACAGTATAGATTTTGAATTTATTCTAATTTCTTTTTTGGTGCTCATTCTCCTGTTTGAAATGCTTCTTTTGCCCCGTGCACAGGATGCAGGGAAACAATAATAAATCACAATAATTTGTGCAAGGCTTGGTCTGTATGTTTTTGCTATTGTTTCTTTTTCTCTTTTTTTGCCGAATTAGAAGCAGTACCGTTATTCTGTTGTTAAAAAAATGAAGAAAAAAACCTTTAATCTTTGTGATGCAAGTGAAGAGCCCTGACCTGTGCTGTTTCGGAAGAAAGTGCCTCCTCTCCTCTGTACACGATTTTAACATGTGAAACCTTGCAGGACAGCTGGTGTTTTCCTCCTGCAATACATGTTCTCCATACGCGACATGCTGAATATCACACTTTGGCTTCCTCGTTATGCTGCTCCTTTTATGCTGGTCAGAGTTTGCCTTATTTACATCTATTTATTTAGCAGATGCTTTTGTCCGAAGCAACATCAAAGTGAGGCAGATAGTTTATAGAAAACATGCAGCTGCCAAGGAGTCAACTAGACAGAGAGAGGATGATCAACCGAGAAAACCGTGATTGTTGTTCTAGGTAATATATTTTGGTTATGATCAGAGGTGCAGTGACAGGGTGGGCAGGGCAGGCAATGGCCTGGGGCCCTGAGCTGGGAGGGGGCCCCCGAGGGCGACCGATTACATAAAGGTCTTGTGTTAATTAAATTCTCTTTATTGATATTACTAATTTACACTTCCCAGTAAAAAAAAAAAGTAATAAGTTTTCCCATGCTGTGGGAGGGGGAGTTGAAGGACCCCATAGAGTATTTTGGCATAGGGCCCCCAGAGTCCCTAGAATCACCTCTGGTTATGATCAAGAAAACTTGATGTAGTAAGAGAGAAATGTAATGCACAAGTGTGGTACCTTCAAGACAAAGACCAAAGACCCATGGAACATCTAACTACTAAATGCTGCTTTCTAAGCACATTCCTAATCACATGAATCAGTTACACACAAATACATATCCTTTGACAATATGATGTTATCAGTGTTCCATCTGTTAAATCCCAGGAGGGCGCTAATACCAGAGACGCATGTTTTAGTTAAGGGACACGTTTTTAGTTAAGGGACGCACGTCAAAAATGATATCTAGTGCTTCTGTCTCTTTCAGCCTTTTTGGATGACAGTGAGTTCCATGGGCCCAGATGGCGACTGCAGCCCAGCGACATGACGCTTCCCGTGGACGACCCCGAGCAGGAGGCTGTACTGCCATGCCAGGCCGAGGGATTGCCCTCTCTCCAGTTCAGGTGCATTGATGGCCCTTCCGCTTACTCTGACAGATGTGCGCGTCCTTTTCTTTAGACTGAAGCTTCACGGGCTGATTGCTGAGCAAACCAAATATAGATGCAAACGGCTTTGCTTCAGATTTGTATATGGCGCACTGTTGCTCTCTGTGTAAATGTTGAAATATTTACAATACTGCTCATTTAGAGGACACGTGGAATGTGGAATATAAATTTGAGGTTTTAAATTGCTGTGGATGGGTTTTAGCACCACGCTGCATAATTATGTCCAATAAAAAGCTTAAATCACTGCGTCAATTCTTAACCTACTTATCCTTTGAATGTCAAACACCCTTAATTTTATGTCTCTCAGAAGAAAAGAAGAAAAAAATTCCATGGAGAAATGACATACTGAAGTAACCTAAAAATGAGGCAGTGATATTTTTAGCTGTGTACAACTGATTGTGAGTGCTTTCCGAAATTTTAGGTAACCAAATTACACTGCCTGGATGTGCTACATGAACAAATATAATTCAATACTCCCTACCGTGCAGAAAGCCTCAGAACAAAGCCTGCCATTGTTTGTGGAAGATCGTATTACTGGGTTTGGTCAGCATTGTGTCGACAGCTCAGCGGCAGCAGCTGAGTCGGGCATTACCCTGCGATTGATAGCCCGTTAAACATGTTGCCTTTTCTCTAATGACTCCCCACTAAAACTGCAATCTGACATTCACAGCAAAATGGATATCTGCATTACCACATCTCACAATTGGTCATGTATAACCGAAACCAGCTTTCCAACGGAGAAATGGAAGAAAAAACGGATTTCTTTGAAAGTGTTGTAATTGGACATTAAATTTAAATCATGCCTCATAGCCATTGTGAGCCTGTCTCTGAGACTGGGGCAATCAATACCTAAATGGAGCGCTTCTCTCCATCAGTGGTGAGGGCGTGGAATCAGCCAGACAGCTTCCCAAGATTCAGGAAGCTGGGAGATACTAGGCTTTTGTAAATGAAACTCTCAAATATGATATCTAGTTTAAAAAAAAGAGAAGAAACAGCACATGCAAAAACATGTGCACATGGTTCATAAAACTTAAGTCATCCTACACAAGGCAGATACAGTGTTGTCCAAAAATCTTAGCCTGCCAAGGAAAATTATGTTTAAATCACCTCATGTTGGTGTAAAACTGGTGTCAGCTTACCCCTTTCAAAACCTCTCCTAAAGTCAGAATTAACCAGTCAGATGCAGTAACCATCCAAAATAGCTATGAATTTATTCACTAACCCACTGGCACACCATGTTCAGCTAATCAATATCTCATCAAATTATTTAGCTAATTAAATTAATTAAGTGAGCTGGTGGAAAAGGTTGCAAGAAAGGGCTGGCATTTCATAAGCTACATTAAGTGATTCTGAGTATTGGGTGTTTCGGGCCCGGATCTATGTCATTAAAATGCCATGGCTCTCAGTATGTCGACAGTTGTTTCAAAAGGCACTCCGAATGGGTGTAGAAATGCAGTCTTCATGGTGTACCTCACAGCCTTTCACAGTTATAGTTAACTGAGTTGCATGTGTGATTTTTGGTTTCATACAGGGCACTGCAGTTGTGGCCTTCAGATTCACTTGTATTGTCCAAACAAGCATCCAGACATGTAATCGGCCATTGCAGTGAAGTAAAGGTGTGTTGCCCCAGGACCTATATGGCATTGATGGCAAAGGGTAAGAAAGGTACAAGGCACAGGGATTGAAGTTGTCAGGGATAGATTATGAGCGCTCTAGTGGTTTGGACAGGGGTGAGTTGCTTTAGGGTAGGCTGATGGAAACAGCGCAGAGCCTGTGTGCGTGCATACATGTCTGTGTGTGTGGCTTATATTTACATTACACTGTGGGGATCAAATGTCCCCCACAGTGTGATAACAATCTGTTGTGTTGTTGGGACCATTTTTCAGGTCCCCACAAAGATCTGTGAATGTAATTGACAAAGTAAAAGTGGCAAAAGCCTTGTATTTTGTTTGGTTACTTGTGGCTAAGGTTAGGGTGTGTGTGTGTGTGTGTGTGTGTATGTGTGTGTGTGTGTGTGTGTGTGAGTGAGTGAGTGTGTATGTTTCAGGCAGCCAGTACTCACTGTACATCTCTTTATGATGCAGCACCCCCACCCCCAGTGTGGCCCGGAGAGCCCAGTGTCGCAGCCACAGAATAAATTACCTGGATACAGCCGCAGGGCACATAAAACCCTAACAGACAATTTAAAACCCGTGACTCCTTGTTCTCTGGCAGCGGCTAGAGCAGCAGAAGCAGCACGTTTCCCTCCTTCTGGAGATTCACGTTCCATGGGTACATGGCGACATGACTGAATCCGATTAGCACATCCAGAGTATAAGTAAAAATAAATCCAAGTTAGCAACAAACAAGCACACTTACTTCAGGATTTTCTGTGAACCTCCCTTAAGCAGTATCCATTGTGTCAGCCCATTGTGATCTTGTCTTTTATGAGAAATGTAACATGGCCAGCCAAGATCTTGGGTAAAAGCACTAGAGTTGATCTGTGAGAATATTTCACTTGTAATATGGCATTCATCCCTGCTGAGGGAGAAAAGGAAAAAGCCTTATTTGTTTTTCTTATCCATTTTATGGTGATGAATTCATTGCCTGTGCTCATGAAATGGGACCTTCACTACTGGGAAGAGACGCCAAGCTCCGAGCCCCTTGGAGGCAATGAGGAGATGATCTAAGTGGGGGTGTGATTCCCCAAAGGATGCGTCCCAGGAAATCAGTTTCAACTGATTAATCGCCCTGCCTGACAGGCGAGTCTATAACTGATGCTCTCGGAAGACGGAATGATGAAGTTAAGGCGTGATGATGAACGAGGTGTGAAACGCTGTTCCTCGCGTCGGCGCTCAGAGCTAACGCACTGGCGGCGAGCCACGTCCTCGTGCGGCTTGTATGTCGCAGCTTGGTGTGAGAGTGTCAGGGAGGGCGGGGGGGCTGAAACAGCATCGCATTAGGACTACGGAGATGCTGTCGTTAGCTCCCAGTGGGCTGGGACAGTGGAGGGGATCAGTGAACAGCCTGTTCTGCCTGTATATTCTTCTGGAGCCCAGAGACGTGGCTTTGGTGAATTGGTGCTTCTCTTTGTACCCTGGTGTGTGTATTTGTCAGTCAGTACTCTGCGATGGGTTACTTTCACGTCCAGGGGCTCCCTTGCCTCATGTGACATGTTTCCTGCAATAGGCCCCAGCTTCTCTGGGACCCCACGCTAGATAAGCTGTAAAGGAAAAGTGCATGTATGGAAGCTGTGGTCTTTTGCTCATTAGACCCCTGGACCACACAGCATTTTAAATGCTAGCACTTGTGTACAACCATACCACGGGGAAAGGCCAATTTATTTTAGTTAAACACTCTATGTGATTGCAGTAATACTGGATTGGCAAAAATATGTTTACATATAAGGTCACCATTCAGAGAGAGGGCAAGCATGAGCATCTTATTAAATTCACACATCAATAATGTCATAGTGTTTATAGAATGAAAAAGGCAACACAATTTGTTATGCTAGAGTAGGGCTCATTGCAATCAGGCACCGCCTAAGGTCACATTTCCCCGGCCCCTGATTGGCTTGAGTCCGGATCACATGTCTCAGTTCTGCCAGGGGGTTCTTCTGTTTATGTAACACCTAGGAATGGCACAGGGGTCGTGCTGCTGCAGCGGTGCAAGCGCTGGCTCTTCACTACTGTAACAGGGTGAAGCGCGTGGTTGGTGGTAGCGGCGGGGGGGCGGCCTCCCAGCCCTGCCACTGTTATCTGTAGGCCATTTGTCTGTGGGAGGCTGATGACTGGAGAGGCTGCCGGTGACGGCGCCAGCTGTGCTCAGCGCTGTTTCAGTGTCATTAGGCGAGGTGGCCAGGCGTGTCTCTTTTTGGCTATGTGTGTCCCGCGTGTTTCAGACAGCCAACATTCCTGACCACAGAGAATAATAATCCATCCATCCATCCATCCATCCATCCATCCATTTTTCATACCCGCTTCTCCGGAGTCCAGAGCCTATCCCGGAAGATATAGACATGAAGCGGGGAACAACCCAGGATGGGGGGGGGGGGGGGCGGCAGAGAAAAATAACCTCTGTCTTTTTAAAAATTATATATTCCTATTAGTTCTTGGGAGAGAAAGTAAGAGTGCAGTTAAACAATGGAAGAAGCATTATCGTGAGTATATTTATAATCACTTATTGACTTATATATACATGTACACACACACACACATATATTTGTGTTTGTTCGTGTGTGTGTGTTACATCCTTGTTTTATCTTTGTATTTGTGTATTTTTTGTCTTGACATCTTGACAGTATGTTTAAATCGTATACCTGCACCACCACCAAGACAAATTCCTTTTACTTTATTGTGCAGGACAAATAAAAGGATTCTGATTCTGATTCTGATATGCACTTTTCTTTTATAAATAGATTGCCTGTCTAACCCACTATTCCTGTACTGGATATGTTGTGCTGAGCCACAAAGACTTCCCACTTATATTTGGAAGAAGGGGCTCGTAAGAAGACTCGTGGATGAAATCTGATCTGCGTCCTTAATTATTATTGATACTTTGATTCTGAACTCCCAGTGACAGGAATGGTAACTGGAAGCTCACCTCGCAGGCCGGCTGGTGTTTGTCGATTACCCGAAGCACAGAATCACAGTGACTAGTTGACACTGGCTGCTAGAAACACTGTGTAATGGAGCAGATGACTTAAATCTGCTTAGATGATGTAAACTTACTTGCTGCGTGTCATTTCGAGAGAGTTGCTCTGTGAGGAGTCTTTTTTCGGCCCCCGCTTCCAGCAGCTCACTGCCTGCCGTGCATTGACAAAGCAGGCTGATTCCCCCATTCTTATTCAAAGGAAGGTTTTTAAAAAGAAAGCGGAGTGTATTTTTGTCTGATCCAGTGAGAAGCTCGTGATGTGTGGAGCGAATGGTTTGGGACTAAATGCATTTGAATTATCTACAGATGTTTCTGAACTGTTAAAAAAGGAATTAAATAGACCCCTCCTCTGTGGGCCTCAGTTTTATTAGACAAATCCACTTTTTATTTAGGATGTAGACAGCAAGTATTTCACTGACAACAAGCAGACCCGCCGCATGATGAATACGTCTGTCACAATCCCCGGAGTCACGTTCATATGACTGAGTGAAAACCATTTTGCCCCTGTTTCCCGTTACCATACCAAACCTTGCTAACTGATTCCATGTCCTGCTTAAAAAGGGACCCTAAATATGCCATTTGCACATGGGTGAGTACAGGTGCATTGAAATGCTTTACTTTGCCGACCCCATCCTGCTCACCATGCTTGGGGATCACAGTGCAGGGTCAGCCAGTGAGTGGCACCCCACCAGCTGGGGGTTGAAGGCCTTGCTGAAGGGCCCAGGGACGCGTGGTTATTCTGCTGAGGCCAGGGCTCACGCCAGCAATCTTCCAGTCACAAACAAAGAGACTGAGCCTGCTGAGCTGCTCACCACCCCCATAGGTACTATATTCTGTCACTTGATGTTGATCTCGATCATGCTTTTGAATTGTTTAAAAAATATATAATTGTAAAGAATTAGGTGATCAGTGTTTACACACGAAATGTGTTCTCTGCATTTAACCCGTATGTGACATCATGACATAGCAGGGGGCAGCTAATGCAGCACCCGGGTAGCAGTGCTTGGGGGCGGTACCTTGTGGTACTCGGTGGTCAGGGATTCAAGCCAGCAATCTTTCAATTACAAGTGTGCTTCCCTAATCATTAGGCTACCACTTTCATTTAACAGTAAAGTAATAATCTTCTGAAACAAATAACAGTTTGCTGTGTAAACAGCTCACATGCTACCCACTAGAGTGAAAGAAGGCAATTTTAGCAAGGAGGGGGGTGGGGCCCCCCCCCCCCCGCGGGGGGGAGCGGGGGGGGGGGGGGGGGGGGGGGGGGGGGGGGGGGGGGGGGGTGTGTAGGT
>JAODKC010000107.1:30103485-30115994 GCA_026777985.1 Mormyrops attenuatus
TCTTCTTAAACAAATAACTGTTTGCTGTTTAAACAGCTCACTTGCTACCCACTATTGTTAAATAAGGAAATTTTAGCACGGAAAGAAATGCCCCCCCCCCCCCGATTGGCAGCTACTTAGAGTATTATACTACAAGTTGGTGAGTTGCTTACTGGTTAAAAATAATATTTGGATACTCTTGAAAGTTTCAAGTATACTGTAGGTATTTAGTTGAATTAAGCTGCAAAATACCTTAAACATTAATGACAGACTATGGCAAAATTTGGCAGCTGAAAAGTGTTGATGAAATTGAAACTCCTTTTTCAAATTTAGTCAGCTGGTCATCACAGTGTCAATTTGCAATGGAATAGAAGCGGTTTTGTGTATGTTTCTATGGGGAAAGATACTTTTGCACTCAGCAGGGAACCACCAGCCTTTACACCACTGATGCTATCTGCATTCATTGCTGAGCCAGTAGGAAATGAACAATTTGGCAGCCATACCCACATAATGCTTGCATGGGAAATTGATTTTTAAGGGCAGTGACAGTGACAGCAGCAAAACCGCTAAGCGGCATGCTACAAAGATTTTGCGTGTTTGAACGGTTAGCGTGGCCAGCTGGTAGCGGTGCCCCACCCACCCCCAGACCCCCCCACAGCCCTGCCACAAGCATGACCGTCATCACCACCGAGCACTACCAAGGTGGAGCTCATGCAAAATTGATAAAAGGAAGTGTAGGGCTCAGCGGAATGGATGAGCCGCCAAAAAGCGCTGGACTGCAGCCAGCAGCTGCTCCCATGAAGGTTGTGGATTTAAACATGGTGGGTGGGAAGGATTTAACAAGAAAAAGCAAGCTAGGTGTGCTCCCACAGCGATGAGGAGGGGGTAGCACCCTCTGGGTCGTGGAGAGCGAGGTCACGCAGCATGCAATCTGTAGACACCGAACCTCTACAAGTTTAATGCTCTTTTTTTGGGGAGGGGGAGGGGGGTCGTAGTGCAATTTTCCCATCACAAAGACATTGTTCACATGGATATATTGATGTTTATTTAATGGTTCTTGTATATGCCAAGGAGTATTTCTCCTCCTATGCACAGAGCAATGCTTTGCATCAGCATATCAGTGTAACTATGTGCATCTCTCACTCTCTCTCACTTTTGCTTCTCCCATTTCAGATAAAGGCTATAAAATTAGCTGCCGTGCAATTCAAGACATACAGCCAAGTGCTGAAATAACCACACAGCCAAGTGCACCACTAAGATGCACTTCTGAGTGTCTATAAAAATTAATTCAGCGAGCGTTTCATTTCAGTCAGTTGCTTAAAAAATGTGCGCATTCATAATCATTCAAAACATTCTACAGCAGACAACTAGATTCATATAAGAATTCTGTGCTTTCTGCTGACATCTGTATATTTTTAGCTACATCATATCTAGAATAACACAAATTGCGTCACATCTTCTTAAAATTTGGTTTATAGATATGGGTGTAATAGTGACAAGTGCTCACCACGATAGATGAATTATGCAGGAGATGAGATGACAGGCAGCCTTACCTTTTGTTGTCTTGCTGGCAGGTGTCTGGAGGGACCTGATGGCTTGTTTTGAGACTAGGAAATTAGTTCTTGCTCTTTTGTTGTTTTTGTATTTAGAAGGAGCTTTGGGATGGATGATAGGGTTCAGAGAGTAGGCCAATAGGAATTCCAAGAAACGAAGGACTACTGGGATTCTTTTCGGCCAGTTAGATCATTTTATGTGTTCCTGAGGTTTGAATTATTCTTCAGAGAGAGAATACCATTGAAAATTCAAGCTGTCATGCCGATATTTCAAAAATTATTATATTTATTATTTAGAACAGTTGTAGACGTCAGATTAATGTTCTTTTGGTCAGTTAGGGATAGGACATACTTATGCCAGTACTGTACTTAATAAACTATACTGTTGACGGTGACATTTTTCAGGTGGTATTGTTGTCATATTGTTCTTTTGTAACACAGTACATATTAATTTAAATGATAACAAAAGCAAACCTTCTTAATAAACATCATTAAATTGTACATTCACCTAGGATAATTAACAAATTCTTGCCTTGTGATTAAATTTTCACGCTCGACAGCACAGAGAGTAGCTTGTGATATACTCATTACCTGATCACATCTGTGTCTTGCAGGTGGTCCGTGAATGGGACGCCAGTCGATTTCAGCACCGACGGCCGGCGCCGCCTCTCCGGGGGGAATCTCATTATCGGGCATCCAGATCGGACCTGGGACGCTGGGACATACCAGTGCATAGCTACTAATTCAGTGGGAACCATCCTCAGCAGCAGAGCGACCTTGCGGTTTGCATGTGAGCTGCCACTTCATCACGGCGGAGCTCGGCTCCCGCAGTGCTGCCTTTGTAGGGGGATGCAAGAGGAACCCGAAACTGAAACCTTGGCAACAGCAGTTTGATGCAGACAGAATCAAACCAAAGCTTTTCCTTAAATTCGTAGGGCCCAATTTAGTATCCTGCACAGAGCGGTGCCTGGCACAATGCCGGTGTCTTTCCTGTCATGAGCCTGACACAGTTGTCATTTTCGTTGAACTCCCCCCACTATTTCTCATGATTGTCCAATAAGAACGTAGGTAAGGAGCATTAATTCCTTTTAGACAATCATGACTTTTCTATAACACTTGCTTAAGTTAACCCAGCTAAATGAGAAATCTTAATTCATGGAACACCCCCATGATCTCGAGTCAATGACACAGTATCTCACTTTTATTTTAAGAGAGCATTATCAAAACGGTAATATGCGCCTACGTAGGCCCATGGACAGAGCATGTACACTGCTTGTTATACACACAGCAGCGCACAAACATGGAAAAGATTAAAGATTTAAAAATTACAATATGTGCACATTAAAATATTTTAAGAAATCATTGTCATAGTGGTTTGTCTCTGGATCTTCAGCCAGCGGAGCTGCATGACATTTATTATTCAGTTGTTGTATGGCTTTGTTACAGGTGTTTAATGCAAAATAATCAAATATTTTGTCCCACTCCCACCTGCAAAGGAACAATATGTGTTGCTTGACTATGCTTAGTTTCAGGTAAAGAACTAAGACAAACCTGTAGCCTCGGCAAATAGGCTACGTTCAAAACTTAACAGTTAAAACAGGCCATTTGTGCATAATAGTGAGGTAGTCATTCACATAGGCATATTTCACCTGCAACAATGTTTGCAATAACAGGTCACAGATCTGCACAAACAAAATCCACACATTTGTGAGTTGTTTCAATTTTATTCCAGTTATATCTTTTGATTTTCTTGCACTTATCGTGAATGTCAGTGTAGTCTGGCCTTTGAAAACACACGTGGCCCTGAAGTGCTAGACTTGTGCCCAGTGTATGATAGCGCTTTGTTGCTTTTGTCACAATTTGCAAAAGGCAAGTGGTTCCCATTGTAGTCGCTTACAATGACAAGGACTGCAAAATATCTGATTTGCCCTTACTTCATTTGACATTAAGTAGTTATACAGTTTTATATTCACTTTTCCTTAAGCAGGATCTTACATGCTCAGGCATTTAAGATTTTTTTGCAGGCTCTGCTATCACTAGCCGGGCGCTCATGAGAGTGACAAGGAACCTTCAAAATGCTAACTTCTGAAAGTTCCAGGATAGGCTGGCTGTGTAAAAACCAAATAAGGCATAATTAGTCATAATATGTTGGGCTGCAAAGGATCCATCGGGTGCAGAAAAGAAGGCCGCATTTGTAGACCACATTTTAAGGAGCCTTTGAAATGGGTCGTCACACCGCCGTGACATATTCGGTGCACAGCAACATTTGATGGGCCACCATCAATACCCTAATGACCCACCAGGGGGCTGTGGCCCACAATTTGGGAAACACTGCTGTAGACAATGGCTGTATCCGAATTCCGGGGCTGCATCCTTACAAGGCTGCATTCGAAGTCGGACTTCATCACAAGGGTGCGACAATGCTGTACCATTTCAAAGGCTCCTTCAAATGTGGTCTAGAAATGTGTCCTTCTTTTGCTGAGTCGCAAGGAATCCACTTGATGGATCCTTCGCAGACCAACATATCCCAAGATTCATTGCAGGCGAGGTAAAGTGGGTATGTTTCACCTAGGCAACAGGAGCAGCTCTTCATGCCTCAAGAGTAAGGGTGGGATCAGCTGTTGACACAGATAGGAAATTATCCACAGACCATCCCATTGGACAACGTTTTCGGTTTGACCTTAGAAGAATGTAGCCTACAAAGACTACACCTTCCTAGACTGCATCCATTCAAGGGTGAAGGATGCAGCCCCTGAATTAGGACACAGCCTGTGTGATAACTTCTGTTAGCACGTCTGTGAGAATCGCATGTTATGTTAGCATTAAATGTTAGCTGAATTTGCATTATCTTGCATAAATTTACATTACAAATCTATTCCATTCAGCCATTCTCTAGTACTTTTTTAAGTAGGAGGTTGGTAATTTTCAAGTTCCAAGTTACTGAAAATGTGCTATAATACTAAGTAAGGGATAAACAACAACAAGGTGTGCGGTTATACAAAAAAAATCTGCGGCAGCTGGGTGGTCTAACCGAATTTGAGTTGATTATTTTCATATAACCGCACACCTTGTGGTTCATCCCGATTATACCACGGCTAACAAACAAAAAATAATGATAGAATAAACTAGTCACAGTTCATTTTTCAGAAGAGAATTATTGCAAATAGCATTTAATAATGTTCCAATGTGCTCTTAAAAATATAGTCCCTATAAGGATAGAATGTTTGGTCAGGCTACTCACTGGAATCAGCAAGTCTATTAAGTTACTAAAGAAACTGTCAAGAAACAGGCACTTGCATTATTAAACCATGGAAAATTATGCTGATGCTGAAATTATGCTTATTTATTGGTGGTGAAGCGGATCATAGTCCATCCATGATCCATACAAATCTCCCTATGGTTAGGCACACCTGTGAACTGCGGATTAATTGCAAAGTTTAGCCATAATAATGTGAAATACAGTTTTACTGCCACTGTTGTTTTTTAATGTAATAATCCCCTAAATCTCTATGGCATGGAAGCCCATAGAGGACATGGATTCGGGGCTTGAAATTCATTTCTCACAACGGGGGAGAATTTCACCCCTTATGTGTAACACATAGGGGGGCAATAATAGATATTCGGTGAGAATGCAATGAAATGCTGTTTCCGTATCTACAATTTTTGTTTTCCTTTTGGTTATCTTGTGATCTCAAGAAAAGAAAATAACTTTGGATGTGTTGAGATCACGAGAAAAATAAGTCATAATCTCGACATTACAAGTCAGAAAAAAGATAATGATGTATGTCCTCTATTGATTTATGTACAATGCAGAGTTGCAGTGAAAAGATTCATCAAACACATTAATATAAAACTGTTATTAGGCTGCTAAAACTACATGTGCAGTTATAAGAAAATAATTAACACCCATAGTATTTACCATAGTATTTAGCATAGTATAAATCTGATGGTGATGATGCAGTCAGTTCTGTTTGGTCACGCTTTCAGCCCTGCTAGTAATCAGAGCCATGTCAGCATTGGTACGGGTTGGGCACGCCTCGCATAATTTGCAATGGAAAACCATCTCTTTGCTGTACGGTTCGGTTCCCGGTGGCAGGAAAAGTGCCATTTCTTGCCTCACAATTGAACCTATTGGTCTGGATCACTGTTTTCAGCAGAACAAACTAGGAATTCGAAATCATCTCACAACCCACCCCCCGTGGAGTCACTGTGTTATATTTCTGCCTGTTCCAGAGTTAGCTTTTTTTTCTACCTGGCAGCCTGCAAGACAATGTTCATTTTGTCCCATTTTGCCTCACGTTTATTTTTTCAAATGCTTAGTCCAGTTTAGATTTCCTAGTGATTCCCATTGTTATTGTGAAATGGTGAATAACCCATCACCACTGCGGTGCCTAGAATAGCTGAACTGTTTAGAGTTTCTCCTTAAACACTGCCAGCTCCTGCATTAACTTCCTGCTCTGCTATACGCCATTTGAGATCTTTTCTAAGAGAGTTGTCTAACTTGTTGTTTTTGTTGCCTTTGAGTTCTGAGTGCTATCTGCCTATTGTGACTAAGACTGTCACTCCATATCAAAATGACTAGCAGTGTTTTGCATGAATTGTTGAGAAAAATAAGTCTATTTCTGTCTCCTGTTGCAGATTTGGAGATGTTTAAGAGTCAGACGAGAAGCGCCGTCTCTGTTCGGGAAGGACAAGGAGTCGTTCTGTTGTGTGGGCCACCTTCTCATTCTGGGGGCAAGTCAACAGTCATTAGCTACTGTTTGTGCTCAGACTACACTTATGAGAAACAGAAATTTTTAAAATCAGCATAGATTTTGCCTAAGGACAGCAGGGCAAACCTTTTAGTTAATATTTTTAACTTCTTGCGGGCTTCTTGTTCAGTCAGCCAGTCATGATACACACTGACTTTAGGGGAACCAGTGTCGTCCACCCGGAATGCTGGGTGCATGCAGATGGAGCAAAGCTGGTCCAGGAAAGCTCTGCTGTATCGATTCAAAGTTCATCACCCTGTTGATCCGATTAATTAATCAAATGAAATACTAATTCTACAAGGCTTTGGTGGGGCTCATGGCTGAACATTTTGGGGGGCATCTCTTAGTTTTCACCTCATTTTTGGGGGGGGCGGGGTTGTCAGCTCATGGGAGTTTTACTTACACAAACATGTTCTGAGGGCAGAACGAAAAATAATTGGTCCAGAGAAATAACCAATCAGATTGCAGAGAATGTGGGTCCAAGCAACCAAAGGAGGTGGGACTGAGACATCTGATTGGTAGGTCCCACCTCTTCTAGTTGCTTAGACCCACCTTCTCTGCAATCTGATTGATTATCTCTCTGAACCAATCATTTTTCATTCTGCCTTCAGAACATTTTGTGTAAGTAAAACACCCACGCATTTTGACATCAACAAAATTATTTTCTTTCTGTTTATAGAACTTACTTTTACATGGGTCTTCAATGAGTATCCAAACTTCATCCAGCAAGACTCGCGTCGCTTTGTGTCCCAGGTGACTGGAAACCTGTACATCGCCAAAGTGGAGCCATCAGACGTTGGCAACTACACCTGTGTGGTGATCAACAGTGTCACTAAAGGCAAAGTTCTCAGCTCGCCCACACCACTGGTGCTGAGAACTGATGGTAAGATCTCTTCTTTTCTTTTTAGTCCCTTGAACAGTTTATTGTAGGTATGACTTCTTCTTACCTTTTAAAAATGACTCTGAAGAAAAACAAACACATTTGGACACAAGCTTAAGCTATAGCCTTCTTGTAGATTTAATCACAAACCTTCTATGTCTGGTAGTTTCATTAGTGTTTTATTGCTAATATTGTCTTGATATAAGTATATAGAAGTTTAGTTACCTGTTTTACCTGTTTAGTTACCTGTTTTAGTGGGAAAAAAATGCCTATCCTGTAGCTTAATTAAAGTGCCAAATTGATATGTTCCATTTTACTTCACTGTCCTTCATTTACTGCTAATCTAGCCAAGATGGCTGCTGTGTACAGATTGGATGCAAGTTCCAGGGATATTGTTTTGCTGTTCTAGCATTTTTTTGCTATATTCTTAGGCATATATCTTGATAGTCATGAATTATGGATGCTGAAAAGTAATTTGCGTATTGTCTATCGCAGGAGCAATGGGTGAATATGAGCCCAAAATAGAAGTTAATTTTCCAGAGACCGTCCCAGCTGCAAAGGGATCAGCTGTTATGCTGGAATGCTTTGCCCTCGGAAAGTAAGCAGTGTTTTGTTAAATGTACTTTTTGTCAAAAACGTTTTTCCGTCGAAGAAGAGGCCTTGTTTTAATCTGGGGACTAAGAGGGGACCTTTCGTGCATGTCACGCATTTTCTCTCTTTTAATCTTTTCTGTAATTGTAATGTCTGTATTTACAATCCTGCACTAGATAAGCAGTGTGGAAGATGGATGGATTGGTGTATTTTTAGATATACTGTAAATAAGAAAATGCATATGTATTTTGCATATGTTTTCCTTTATTGTACGCCTATCATGTGGTTTGATGGATTCCCCTGTTTCTCAGCACTCATTTGTACGTGGCCAAACCATAAAAAGCAACACATTTCACAAAAAGATCAATGTCTGACTCCTCCCCTTCTTAGATCAGGGAATTTCAGCATCAACCACTGCAGAGAGCAGTAGAATGTTTCTCAGATGAGGCGAGCTGCATGGTCACATCCTCTCAGCAAAATGTCTTGGAAAGTAAAGCTTTGCAAAATGAAAGTATTCACAAAAGAAAAAAAGAAATCTACTTTCACTGCTGTGAAATAATGTCATTTAGAGACTGGCGTTCCGATTTTGCTTAAGATGTTATAACTGTGCCCATGAGCAAGACACTTTACATTACTTCAGGAAAAGAAATTGATTTGTATAAATGGCTTACCACCTTAAATTCATGGCATTTAACTAAATGCCTCTGACTTGAGCAAAGCAAATGCATTATGCAGTGCAATACAGGCAGTGCCCAGGTTACGAATGAGATCCTTTCCCTAATTCTGTCTTTAAATTGAATTTTTATTTAAGCCAGAAAAATAAAACAATACATAATTGCAATAGTAATTATACAGTAATAATAAAAGCAACTGCGTACGGTACTGTACTGTACCTCGAGCTGACGAACCACTGAAGCCGGTCAATGTTTTCACAAGCATTACAAAGTAATTTTTTTTATCATTAATCATTGTATTTAACCTGAAATTTATGGCAATCCGTTCATAAATAAGAGTTGTCCATAAGTCGAACTATCTTAACCTGCCTGTAATGCGAAAAAATTAATAACAGTCACCATTTTTTGTATACGTACCGTGTGACATAGATATTTCAGCTTGTCACCCTGAATATTGAGTTGATATTTTTAACACTTAATGCTTTTAAAGAAATGAAAGTGAGTTGGCCAATAAATGATGATACATTTAACTGTAACTCAGAAGAGGTGTATTAATGACATGAACACTCCAGATAACTGTTCAGTTTTTTCCTTCCACTGGTCCTTGCAGTCCAGTTCCCGAAATCACATGGAGGAGAGCCAATGGTGTCCCATTTCCGAGCAAAGTGAAGGTACAGAAGTCAAGTGCGGTCCTCGAAATCCCTGACTTCCAGCAGGAAGATGCAGGGGGCTATGAGTGTGTTGCTGAAAACACCAGGGGCAAGAACGTGGCACGGGGGCGTCTGTCATTCCATGGTGTGTGTTACATTCTGGGAACTCCAGTGTGTTAAAGATTATGAGTTTGATGAGGATGGATAGCGTGAACTGCGGATACTGGGGGTGTCTAGATAGCGGGAAATGCAGTGCATTTGACGAATGTTTCTGTATGTGAAAGCAGCTCTTGCCTGTAATAGGTAAAAACAAGCATCCTCTGATGCATCACAATTAACTTGTGCAAAAACTGCTTTACTCAAAGGGAGATTATCGGTGCCAAAGAGGCGTCACTCCTCATTACCGAAGCCTGACGTTTTACAACGGCTGAGGGATTCTGGCCATATTAACATTTTAAATGCTTTCACAGTAGCATGTCATTAATCATTACCTATTCAGTGGCCAGCTAGCCTCTGCAAGTCCGCATGTGCTTCTGCAGTCGCATGTGGGAATGCAGAATGTGAAATGTGAGTTGACAAGCATGCCGACAGGAACGACACTGTGTATATATCCAAGTGACAAGAGAACTAAATTACTTCCTTTGAGAGTTTCTTGAAAAGGCAATGGTTACTTACGGAGGTGAAGAGCAGCGATTATATTCAGCATTTTGCTGGGAAATATATTTGTATTATGATAATTGCACATGGCTGGATAGTGAACAACACTCTGTGGAGCAAGGGTTTGTTCTGTCCTGGGTCTTTGGAAAAATTGCGTTGTAATTCTCTGTGAGCGTGAATCACTTTTATTCAGAAGTTGGAATTTCTGCATTTTTTTTAAACAAAAAGTGTCTGTTTTCACAGCAAAGCCCCAGTGGATCCAAACTCTGACAGACACGGCCCTGGCCATAGGGGAGAAGCTGCTCTGGGAGTGCAAAGCCAACGGGAAACCCAAGCCATCCTACAGTTGGCTCAAAAACGGAGAGACCCTCGCTACAGAGGTAAGATCCATTTCCCAGCAGTCTCTCTGCTGACTGTCAAGCATGGTACACCGGCATGGGGTTATATACTTTTGTTTAGATTAAAAAAAAAAACATTAGTAGGAATCAGTCAACTAAATCTTGCGATCAAGAGTAAGAAGGCATGGGAAAGAAACCCCTGTAAAACTTGTGTATTAACCTTGTTTTTCTTGCCCGGACTTCTGCATCGGACTGCCTGCCATGTCACTGATGGCAATATCCTGCCTTGCTCCTAATTATAGCACCTGAGTGGTCAACATAACATTGACTCCGTTTGTCATCATCAGGGAGGAAGGGTCCAGGTGGAAAACGGAGCTCTATCTATAGCAGCAGTGAACCTTTCCGATGCCGGGATGTATCAGTGTATAGCCGAGAACAAGCATGGCGTCCTCTATTCCACTGCTGAGATGCTGGTGCTGGGTAAGCCCCCTCCCCCCTCAATTTTTTGGTTCCTTTCTATGTACAACAGAGGCTTTGAGGTTAATGGTTTAGACAGTCCTGCCTCCTCCATGTAATCTATAAGCAGTGGAAAAGTCACAATACACCACTCTGTGGGAAATAGGAGTGGGTGTGAAGGTTTTTTTTACATTTTTTTCCAAGACTTTCTTTAAATGGATCATGCGACTTTTGAAAGGGCTGCATTGGGCTTCCTGCTACTATAAATCCCATATCGATTGTCTGAAAAGACTGAAGCAGTTTGTCTTCCTCCTGACAGTATGAGCTGAATCTGAAGATTACAAATGTTACAAACAATGGGATTTTTTTTATTATATTGCTGGTTAGATTAGGCTGGTTAAAATCCATGACAGAGACAAATATATTAAACCGGATGTTTTTTTTCTGGTGTTGTAGGATTCACACTATCAATGATGTCTCCATAACTCCCTAAAGTCAAGTATTATTTTTGTAGAATTTCTATGCTATAGGTTTTGTTACTCATGTGATCATATTAAAATTCATATGGTGCCAGAGCTTCACAGGGATGGGTCAATTTATTGTCCTTAAACACCAAGTTGCCCCAGAGCCAAAGAACTCATGCTATACAGTAAGCCTGTCATGCCTTTGAGAAGGTTTGGACTCCATTAAGCAGGCACCGCTGGTGAAGATAAGACATAATTTTCACAATGTCACAGGTCGAGGTGGATTTCATGCGCCATATTGCAGGTGTCGCTCAGTCTGAAAGGAATTTGTCACACATCATGAAATCTTTGATAGATGAAGACATAATGGATCATAATGAAACAAGTTCTTGAAGACCTGAGAACAGCAGAAGCACATCACCGCTGTATATTCTTTGCAGCATCACCTCCTGACTTCACTGGGAGACCGCTGAGGACCTTGCTGAAAGCCAGGGCTGGCAGTGAGGTTGTGCTGGAGTGCAGACCACAAGCGTATCCCCAAGCGGTCACCCTGTGGAAGAAGGGCAATGAGATTCTGCACAGAACCGAGAGGTGATTCATATTGTTGTCGATCAATACATTTGCACTATCTACGCGTTTTCAGTTGGAGAGAAGGATACAGGGGAATTTGTAAACATAACTCAAAGGAGCACAGTATCAGTCCAATTACAGCGAATTAATTTTTATACTTTGTCTGTTTGTTTGTGTTCTCTGACTTCAACTGTATCTCTGCTTACACAAGACAAAAATAATGATCCCCTTACAATTAGCTGCTTATTAGGATGCCACCTTATGTTTTTTTGCACAGCTCAAGTCACCAGAAGTTTCATGCTGATTCAGTCCACCTGTTCCTCATATAGTTAGTCTTATAAATTTAGTTGTATTTTTTTCTCTCTCACCCCGATAAACATGCCAGTAAATTCCCTCTGCTTTCCATATCTGCACTTTGGTTTTCTTCCATTTTACCTTCTCAGCTCTTTTGTTAAACCCATTTTAGACCCTGGCCCAGTAATCCTGTTCACTGTCCACACTGGACTCGTTCGCACTGCCAGAGACTGAGAATTGGGATGTTCAAAAATCAGTCATTAGCACTACAGAGGAAAAAAAATGAATCAAAATGAAAACTGACCCAAGGATGAATGTTTAATAAAAAAAATGCATCTACAAGTGAAGAGGTTTAAAGGCCTCTGTCTGATTATCAGAGAGATGATACTGAAATAGGAACAGACAAACACTCAGAGGAGTTTATGCTACTTCTGTACAATAACCAGCTGTCTGGGTGTATGGGTGCAGCATCACTAACCAGAATTACAGTCTGGGTGTATGGATACAGCACCACTAACCACAATTACAGTCGGAATGTATGGCTACAGCATCACTAACTGCAATTACAGTCTGCGTGTATGGATACAGCATCACTAACCGCAATTACAGTCTGAATGTATGGGTCCAGCACCACTAACCACAATTACAGTCT
>JAODKC010000107.1:30117581-30149040 GCA_026777985.1 Mormyrops attenuatus
GCAGTTAGTCATCCAATTCCCGCCTAACACACGTGGGGCCCCCCCCCCCCCCCCCCCACACACACACACAGGCTCATAATCCATGTCATGTTAAAAAGGGATTCCTGCGGAAATTACAGAAGTAATAGTAGCACTCAGTCAGTATTAATTTTGAGTATTGCCTAGTTAATGGCCGTGCCAAGAAGCAGATGCCTACGACAACTGATGAAACTTTCTTTTAGCAATTATGTCACCCTAATATATTTGGCATATTCAGGACGGATTTTCTGTGAATTGGAACAGTTTAGGCTGTGGAGATTTCGAATGATCTAGCTTAGCGCTTTGATCAGGAGTGGAACAGAGAAATGTGTGGCAAATAATAAGGCTGTGGTATGAAAAAGAGAAGGAGAGGCCATCCAGGAAGGATTTCATTCCATTTTGGGAAAGGAATCGGTGCAGTCCTGTGTTAGCAGGCCATACCGCCAAAGAAAGTTATTTTAATGCTACATCTCAAATTCGTTCTCGTATGAAGGGGTTTTTTTTGTTTTGGTTTGTTTGCTCTTGTTTTTTCAGAGTATTCTAAGCAGATTGAAGATGTTTCCGTAACTGGGAAAACAACATATCTATTTGTTAGCTTCTGAACATGACTCAAATAAAGAATGTTACTGGGTGGAAAAAATAATATATTTTTTTTATTGGAGGGAAAGAGTTTTTCTTTCTAGGGGAACTTTTCAGAGAGTGATGTTCCAGAGTCCAAAAGTGTAGTCATGACAAAGGTGCTTTCATTTAACTGCAGAAAGAACTTGATTACTTATGGTCAAATGGAGGCTTTATGTTGAGTGGATGGAACTGCCCATCTGCTAATGGAGCCAGTGGATCGGATTAATATGCTAATGAGCACTGTAGCTCTGAGAGCTGTAGTGTTGTTTGCCCAGTACATTTTTTTTAAAGGAATCATAAAAATGCAAAGAAAGATGGAGATATGGTGGATTTTTGCTGAACAAACACATGTCCCAGCAGAAATAAGTGGGTTATTTTGATGTTAAATTCCTTGCAAACCCAAAGCGAAATATCGGCTTGTTTAATAGGCAGTTATTATATGAAGATAAAACACTAATTCGGTGACAATTTCGGTATATGACTTTGTTGAAAATCTGTATATTAATGAATGCACTGGGAAGTGGATGCCATGCGTGAACAGGAAGAGTATGAGGTTGGTTTTCAGCAAACAACCTACTTCTCAAAGCTGAAATTCATTCCTGGAGGGCCTGTGGCTTTTCTGCAGTTTCATTGTGCTGTCGGTTCACATTTTGTCTGAAGTTTATAGGTCAGGTATGAGGTGCTCGTGACATGATGCTAAAACCCTCACAGGGCTAATTACTTAACTAGTTTTTTGGACTGAAAATCAATGCCGTTCAGCTTCTCCCTTCCCTACCATTACAGCTGTAAGGGAAGGCACAGAAGTGAAATGATTCATGCTTAAAGTCTTCAGCTAGTGGAAGAACGAAAATCCTTTTCACCATTATGACTAGAGAGCACGAAACATCATAACCACTGGGGTTTACTGTATGTGTATAAATGCCATAATAACATCAGATTATGCTGACCTTCTCAGAACATCCAGACAGTTGCCTTATTGTAAAATAACAGTTTTCTCCAGGATTTTATTGCTTTCTGGTGGCACGCTGAAAATAATCAACGTGACCAAAGCAGATGGAGGAAGTTATACGTGCATAGCCAGAAACCAATTTGGGACTGCAAGCACCAGTGGGAGACTCCTGATCACAGGTGAGACCATGAAACTCCAGTAACTATGTTCATTAAAGTGTAATTAAGAAAAATACATCTCAGTGCCATCCAGTCTCCCCATGCAGCTTCTTAGAACCATAAAGGTCGGCAATGCAGTTCTGCAACTAACAGTATCTATTCAGTCAAACCAAAGGTTTATCTTAAGAGCATATGGTGCTATATACTCAAACTGCTTGACCTCATGTTGCATGATAGCTGAATCCCGTGCAAGCGATCTAAAGCCACTTCAAGTTCACCAGTGCCCCAGAACTGTTTTGTGTACGATAATGGTGCACAGTGCTTCATTATGATAATCATTTACATTACAGCCATGGTTTTTGTTCTGTATATGTAAAGAGAAAGAGTGTCTGATGCTAATATTTTGCAATTTCCGGCTCTTATGTTTCTCCACTCACTCACTAAGCATCAGTACATATCATCTGTAATCTAATTTGACTTCATTAGTCTGACCTTTTGCCCACCGGACCCCTATACTCCACTGCATTCACTGTTTTCCCCATTTATATGACACCATGCTGGCTGCAATTAACATTCTCCCTCTCATTATATTCTGCCGATTTCTGTATTCCCAGATAGTTTTCCATTGTGATGAACTAACTTCTTGGTGCCATTACTCTTCTGTCTAGAGCCCACAAGAATCACCCAGGGGCCTACAAACATGGAGATTATCGTGGGTGAAAGCATCGTGCTGCCCTGCCAGGTGACCAGTGACCCTGCCCTCGACGTCTCCTTCTCCTGGGTGTTTAACGGCCAGCTGGTCGACTTCCAGCAGGACAAGACTCACTTCGAGAGAGTAGGAGGGGTGAGTCAAGCAAGGACAACCTTTCTTTAATGTTTACCAAGTGGGCATGTAAGTGCTGCAAGTCCTCTCAGGAGAGAGAAAATGTTGTTTCAAAAGAAAACGGCATCAACATCGATGATTGTTTGCCTGCCTCCTTTGATAACAGATTGACTGCATCTGGCCAAGGACACTTAAGTGTACCTGTGAAATGATCATTCGCTGTCTGTATTAAACAAAAAAAGAACAATCATGATACTCTTTGTTGAAAAATTCTACTGTACCTAGTAAAGAAGACGCGAGTCAGTCACTGTATGTCTGGTAGCTGTAAGTTCAGGATTGTTTATTAAATTGGTCAATATATTTAAATTTTGAATTTTAAATGGGGTGCCTAGATCGGATTTTGCACCCTCATTGCCACCAGATATGATTTATTTATGTGTATTTATATATCGAAATATAAAGCTTCTGCCTATACTCTTTCCACATGACTCTATACTAGACAATTGATTGGATGATGATGACCATGCCTAATGGATTAATTAATTTGACTCAGCGGATTGAATACAATCAGACTTGAATGCAGGCCACCCTCCTGAATCTAAATTGCTATGCAAGAGTGAAATTTTTCTGCAAGAACATTCCGCCACGATCAAAGAAAATTCCATGAGATGAGGAAAAAAGTTGTTGAAACTTGCCAATCAGGAAAGTGTTACAGAGCCCTTTCTCTGAAATTTCTCTGGGACAACACTGCACAACAGTGAGAGCAATTATCTCCAAATGGAGAACATTTGGAACAGTGGTAAATCTTCCCAGGAATGGCCAGCCTGCCAAAATTCCTCCAGGAGCTCAGTGATGACTCATTCAGGATTTCACTAAAGATCCTAGAAAAACCTCCAATGAACTGCAGGCCTGTCAACCTTCAGCTAAGGTCAGTTCATGACTCCATGATAAGATAGGGACAGAGCAAAAATCAGTTTCTTGGGAAAGTATTATGGTAGTGCATCAATGCTTTTTCAGAGAACCTGGATGATCCCAAATCCTTTTGGAATAATGTTCTGGAATAATGACCAGAAGGACGAAAATGGACAACACAGGTCACGCGATGTCTGCTGTAAACCAAACACAGAGCTCCACAGTAAGAATGTCTTACCTGCAGTCATAGATGGGCATGAAGAATCCATGACCTGGTGATCTGTCTGTGAACCTGAAGCCAAGGTGTAATTGGATTATGCTGAGGACAATGACCCAGAACTCAGAAGCAGTCTAGAACTGAATGGCTCAGAAGAAACAAATTAAAGGTTTCTGATGGCCTGAACCCAATTGAGACACTGTGGCAAGACCTAAAACAAACGATTCATGCATGAAAACTCATAAACGTGTCTAAATTAAAGTCTGATGAGCGATTTAAAACACATATATAAAGTTATAGAAAGTATGCACTTAGTTGGGATTATTGTGGGTAAAGGTGCTTCAACCAAGTAATGAAACTTTTGGGGGTAGTTACTTTTTTCATGGATGAGAGGGGCATTGGCATAGGTGGACATTTCAGGTCCAGAAAGTAAAAATCCAGACCAGGATTTTGTGTCAACCAACCAGTTGAGCATTAAGAGTCACAGTCACATAGTACTCTTCTGGTTGGTTGAAACAAAATCCTGGTTTGGATTGCTCCTTTCTGGACCTGAAAGTTCCACTTCTGGGCATTGGGTAACTTTGTTCCTTGAAAAAGGGATGATTTTCAGACTATACTGTGTGTAAACTCATGGCCATCTTATTTAATATCACATTTTGTCTTAAGACATATAGCCATTCTTTGTGAAATTCTGCCAGGAAATCGGGGGGCGGGGACTTTTTCACAACAACAAACAAATTTATTTTTGTGTAGCGCATTTTCACAACATTACATCGTCTTTACAGCATCCCTGACCAAAGCCCCCAGTGAGTAAGCCAGAGGGAACAGAAGCAAGGAAAAACTCCCTAGAAGGAAGAAACCTTGGGAGGAACCAGACACAAAGGGGAAGCCCTTTCTCCTGGGGCCGACAGGGAAAGTCAAATCAGAGAGATGGCTAAGTGCCAAGTCAACACTGTCTAAGTCATAAAATTTGAGTCACAACCGGGGAGCAAGGAGGTGATGACAAGCCAGTGTTGGCGCTCCTTCAGATGCCAGGCAACCAGTAGTATGGCAGCCGGGCATACAAGGAGGACAACACAGGCAGAAGGGTCAAGCTGGACAGAAGGACGTCATGCGTAGTGGAGACGTCGCATGTAGCAGGGTGTGCAGGATATCTTTTTCACAGCACTGTAAACTCAGTTATTCTTTCATATCTCAATAAACTGTGTGTGCGATCAATGAGATTTTTCACAAGGGCAGCACAATCCAGTTTTCCCATCCAGTTACACAGCCTTCTGCAGTTGGACAGACAATCAGTCGTTTTCTTGCAACGCCTAAAGAATGCATTATCATAAATTAAACCAGACCAGCATCACATCACCCCAGCTGGCAGAAAGAGGAATTAGCTATAGCTGCATATTTCTGCTAGTGCTCCACGGTCAGAGAGACACGTCGGCTGTGCATGTTTATCAAAGCTTTGTCGTCCGTGTTAAAGGTCTAGGGGTTCCCTGGAAGCAGCGACAGCATGTCGGAAGCGCGGCCTTGTCTGATGATTAATTGAATCCGATACGGCTCAGTGTTTTCAAGATTCTGAGAAGTCAGGCTCCTCTACCAGCTATTACGCGCTTTTAGACGACTTTTCCCTCACTGCCATGCTTGCTCTGAACCTTGCTGGAAAACAGGAAATGACACATTAACAGTTTAACTTGCATGTGAAAAAAGTAGCGTGGGTTAATGAGTTGCTTGAACTTCCCAGGTTCTCACCATCAAGCTGGCAGAGGCCCCCTTTAGCTTGCCGAAATATCCCGCTGCTTACTCCAAAACCTGCCTGTTTTACCGAAACCTGCGCAGCAGAGTTACGTCTTTACTGACGCTGGGCACTAATCGCATCCATCCTATCTGATGAGCTAACTAAATGAATCTATTTCCCAAGTCTTGGTTTCATGGCTGGTTACTATGGATTACCAGTTAGTATTGATTTTCTTGACTTTATTTAATGATATATTTAGAGTGATAGCTTTTTTTATTTATAGAACATGCATAATTAGAGGCATGTTCCTCATATGCCTCATATGCGTTGGTGCAGATGGGAGAGTGCAGAGCCTCAAATGTTGGAAGTGGGAAAGTCAGAGCTTTGTCTTTCTCCGCTAATTTGTTTTCTTTTCATAGTTTTTATCTACCAAATTAAATGCTCATTAGGAACTTTTTTTTCTGTTGTCCTTTAAAGTGGACCGTTTGCAGAAGTCAAGCTAGAGATTTATTAACATTGTTTTTTCCTGCAGAATCTTTTTGATTGTCTGTTTTAAATACTGTTGGCATGCTCTTCCTGAAAAGTATTTTTAGTGCTCCAGCAGTAGCTGAGTGGTTAGATGTCAATTTTTACGAACACCAACCCTCAGACGCACACAGAGTCACATTCTCCTGCTCTGAGACATGTTTAATTGTGGAACCTCACAGATTTTTGCGGGGGATTTGATGATCCGGAATATCCAGCTTGGTCACGCTGGGAAGTACATCTGCATCGTGGATACGGATGTGGAGAGTCTGTCAGCTGCCGCCGTTCTCATAGTGAAAGGTAAGCGAAGCAGCAGCGCCTGGTACGAGCGAGCTGTAAGGTATTCAGAGGCACGACTCTGAAGCTTGTTGTAATTCTAAGAAATTCAGTGAGTCAGTTTGACTTAGAGAGTTAAAGCTAGAATGAGGTGGTCACCCAGTGCATAATCCCACATATTAATATATCACAATAAGAAGCCTTACTTACCCATCATTACGTCAGTGCAACATGCAAAGTACTTCTGCTTTATTCTTTCCAGACCAACCATCTTTGTTTAGTAATTCAAGCCCCCCGCCATCCTCTAAATGTAATACTCATGCTTAGTCCACCTAGAAATGGTAATCATGCGCTTCTTCTTGGTTTAACAGTCATGCTTTGTTGTTACCAACCCAACACATGGCAATATACTGGAAGAAGAGGGTTTTATCATTTTCAATCAAATGGCTTTTTTTTTTTTGACAATTTATCCTGGATTTTTTTATGGACATAGACTTGCAAATTTCTGAGCAAGACCAGTATAAATGAAAAAGACAGCAAATATACTTCAGTCTCCATTAAAGATGATTTCACCTTTCCTTTGCTTGACAGAATGCCATATTTATTTACAGATCTTCCTAACTCTTAAAGACCATTAAGCACCAACAAGAAACAGATTACTCTCTATGGATTTAAATCATTCAAAATGTATTGTTAAATCTGAAGAAATAGAGTTAGGTTTTTTTTTCTAAATGTCATCAATGGACATCTGTGACGCACACTACAGATCGATATAAGTCAAGGAAGAGGTGCAATTGCCACAGAATGCAATATAAAACTTTTTGCCAAATTTTGGCAATAAATAACAGGGAGCAGCAGGAATGGAAAGAATATTTAAGCTGCAGTTCTAGTTGTCAGGAAATCTGCACCTTACATGCAAACAAGATGCTTGTGAGATGTCCACACCCTTCCATATGCGAATGCATTGGTGTATATTTGTCGGCTCTGCACAGAACATAACATTGTAAAAATTACAGGTTTCGATTCTTGCTAGTGGGTTTAGATATGGTTATGTAGGCAGGGCTGAGGCGAGCTCTAACTTCGCTAAATGCCCGGTTGAGTTAGGTCCCCCTGGGCCGCCAAGTACAGTAACAGTGGAGGAGATTACGGACAGCACAGCCCAGCTCTCCTGGAAGTCAGGCAGGGACAACTACAGCCCCATCAAAGGCTACGTCATCCAAGGGAGTACTGCCTTTACTTTGGGATGGCAAGCCTTGGACACAGGTAAATCTCTCGATGCTAACACCCCCTAAAGACACAATGACAGGGGCAGAACATGCAGCAGTATAACCAATGCGTATACATAGATACCCTTTAACATCAGCTTGTAAGCAGCATTGGAAATTTCAGGTCCAGGCAAAGATTGTGTTTCTAGCAGCCAGTTGAGGATAAAGAGTCACAGTTACAGAGGACTCACCTGGTTGGTAGAAATCCTGGTCTGGATTTGTAGCTTCTGGACCAGAAATGCCCAACACTGCATGTAAGATGTCCAGTACCTGGTTCTTCTAATATACAGTAACTGACTTACAGCATGTACCAACCATCACCTGACAGCTATATCTGTTGATTTTAATTTATTATCTTGTTCTTCTAGCACCAGTACTACCAAAAATTCAATCAAAACAAAATGAATTCTGATTCTGATAATTCAATATCAAAACAGCTCTTTATGTAGACTGTAGTGTCAAAGTGTTACTTGTTTTCGCTGAACTGTCACAAATCTATTCTCTCTTCATTGTTCTGTTGTTAATTCATTGGGACACTGTTGGTTCTTGTGCAGGGTGGCACTGATTGAGTATGCATTCCAGTGAACTAGTTGCATTTGGCCAGTAAAACATCTTGAAAGACTTCCTCACTTTATTTAATTATTTATTTTTAAAATACTGTCCCATGTTGTTCTGGAAGATGCTGGAAGTCACCTGATCTGTCACCTGACCTTCTCTCCAGTCCCTGAGGTCATTGTTGGCAACACCCTGACAGCCACCGTAGTGGGCCTCAACGCCTGGGTGGAGTATGAGTTTCGTGTGGTGGCCAGTAACGCTGTGGGGGTGGGAGAGCCGAGCCCCCCGTCCGCCAAGACCCGAACCGAGGATGCCGGTAAGTGAAAGTCTTTCTATTGATTCCAAAAATAATGTGATTTTTTGTGTATTTCTGTTTCTTAATTCATTACTTATTTCATTGCAAAGCTGGATGAGGAACTTGCGCTGATAAAAAATTTGTAATAGCTTTCTGTTGTGTTTTGTGCAAGATAGATTAGATTACTATGCTTTGAAATGAGTATCAGGCAAAAAGAAGCAAATAGCCACTTGATCTGAAAGGAGTGGCTGCTGGGACAGGCCAGTCTAACATCGGTTCCCTCCTTGGTTACGGCACGCAGTCCCCGACACGGCCCCCACTGACATCGGAGGTGGAGGCGGCACCAAGTCTGAGCTGGTGATAACCTGGGAGGTAAGCCATCGGTTATGCGTCACACATCCCTTAGTGCTTGGACAATGTCATAGCTTAATGGCGTTGAACGGCATGGGCCGTTTTATCATCACGGCCAAAGACCGCCGATCTCTCCCCTCAGCACATTAGGCACCATAGTGTCCCCTGAGCGTGATTTAGCGTTAGGATATTGAGTGTTTCAATTAAAAGCAGGACGTGGCGTCAATAACTACTATAGTCTTGCCACCAGCCTCCAGCAGGACCCTCATGCATGCTTCTCGTACATGCATGCAAAGGCATCCATTTCAAGTCAGGCCATGGGAATATAAGCAGATTCAAAGGAGGGAGAGACATGCAATTACTCCACAGCTGACAGTTCTGCATTTAAGCCTCTTTTTCTGAAAGGTGGCAGGTGACATTTTTCGGTTTAGAATAAGGGTGGACAGTTTCCTCCCACTTCCTCCTGCTCTTCTGCACCTTGTGGCTTCTGACGCATCGGTTCAGGATTCTAATCAGTTTGCCAGGAATTCAAAGCCACCAGTACTGGGTGTAGAGAGCAGTAGCATCCCCTTCAGCCTGCAGAAACAGTACCCCAACTTTTACACAGCTTGATAAGTGAAACCTGCCAGAGAACTTTCCACGTCATTATCTGTGCATTCCAGCTAGCCATCAGCACGTGTCATGCATATTTTACTCATTGATGTCGTTTTTTTATTGATCTAAGTATTCCTTTTTCAAGGGGAACAAAACTTAAAAAAGGAGAAATAAAGGTTTCATACAGAGAATGCCAGAACTGTAATATTAGATATAACCTCAGGCAAAGGACAAATCTGGATCACTGTTTATCCGTGGGTGAGAGACAAAAGCCACCCAAACGATGTTCTGGGACTGTCTTTTGTTCTGCTTATAGGTGTTGCTGATGATCCTCACTTAATGCAATTCGAGCCGCTTCACTGAAATTTTAAATGTAAAACATTTTAGTCAAATAGTCCCAAGATAATGGTAGTACCCTTTATTACAGTCTAACCTGGGATGTCTGGGTTCCCTGTTAATGTTCTGCGCACATGTGTATTAAGTATGTAAAAGGTTCATGTGACACACATTTCTGCATGATCTGCACTGTAAGGTATGGACTGAGGGTCTACGAAGGGGGGGCAGGTTCTCTGCATCTTTGTTTTGTATGTGTTTTAATATCACTACAGTTTTGTGTTTCGCTCCCAGCCTGTGCCAGAAGAACTGCAAAACGGGGATGGTTTCGGCTACGTCATCGCGTTCCGCCCTGTGGGCGGGGCCACCTGGACGCGTGTCATCATATCCACGCCAGAGGTGGCCCGCTACGTCTACAGGAATGACAGCATCCCGCCATTCTTCCCCTTTGACGTGAAGGTGGGAGCCTTCAACAAAAGAGGGGAGGGGCCCTTCAGTGCCATAACGACCGTGTTCTCAGCAGAGGAAGGTGAGCTGGCAGGCCGTGGCGACAGTGTCGTTTCAGTCGCGACCGCAAATGCGAAGAACACGCAGCTGTATTTACATGCATCTTCGCATTCCCGCGGTGAGGATGTCAGCCCCCCCCACCTCAGTACACAGAGCTCCGGGGTTGCGCACGTAGCGCTCAGTGTGCTGCAGCCTTAATTGAATGTGTCATCGTGATAACATTGTTACACGCCAGCCCTGGGTCCCATTAGAGAGGGAGGGACATGCTGACTGTTTGGGGGGGGGTGAGGCTTACTGGGCTGCTGCTTGCCACTGTGATGACACCGGATAAATCAGCAGAGCTGTTGCCCCCCCCCGTCCGCCACTCTCGCCCCCATTCAGAGCCCAGCGTGACGCCCGGAGGGGTTCTGGCCAGGAGTGTTTCCGCATCACAGATTGAAGTCAGCTGGCGGCCACTTGCCTCTGCCCCTGAGAGAGTCCTCGGATACGAGGTACCCAAGCTGTTCGGAGGTGAAGTTTATCTCCCAAGCCTGGGGGACCGCAGCGCCTTCCCCATTCCCTGGTGGACAGGTGCAGCTGCCCTCTCCAGCCCCTTACGCTCCAGGTCCCATCCAGAATTAGGCCATGATACATGATTTGTCATTTTCCTGGGGAAGCTCAGGATCACAGGTCCTGTAGCACATAGAAGGCAGGTAGTAACAGTCACACATTCTTCCATAAGAATATACATACACACACACACACATACACACACACAGCAGTCAAAGCACACATTTATAATTCTCGAAAAGGAATTAAAATTACAATGGAAATGAGAGCATGCCGGTAGAAAGGTCTCTCAGGACCCAAAGCTCAGCGCTGAATGAGGTACTTTATAGTCATAGAGATTAGATGCATTTATCAAATGCCATTACAAGTTCAGTTCCACGTTACATTTATTTTTTCCAACCGGAGACACAGCCGTGCCCCCTTCTGTGACATGTCCCTTTTGATATCAGTTCTGCGCATTTTCCTGTGGGAAAATCACTGGAATGATGAAGAATTTGATTTTTACACCTGTGTAGCCAAGGACCGTGTGCACGGCAGCCTTAAAAGCTGAATGGCGGAGGCCGCACCCGGCTGCGGCTCCAATTGATTTCTGATGGAGCGTAAGGAGTTTCCTTTAGCCTGCACCTGCGCACACTGAAATGATTGTCAGGCGCATAAGGATGGCGGCGCTCTCTGAATACCGCCTTGCCCCGGGAGCTCCATCCAGCCCTGAAAAGGCCACAGAGTGACACACATGCCCATCCATCTTACGACTGAAAAGAGCACCCCGTATGTTCACTATTCAATCATTTCTTCACAAAGCCAGTGCCAAACCAGCGCACTGCAGTAGCAGTGGCAAAGCAACAGCACTCGAATAATAGTGGCATCGGAGACGGTCTTTGCATAAAGCACTTAGAGTGTCTTTGATGTGTCACTTGTTTGATTAAATGGCGCCTTTGTTTCTGTACGCCGCGTTTTTAATTGCGCTTGTGATTGCTAAGAACTGTATATATAATGATGTTGAAGACTTTCTCTTAAATAGATTATTAATAACTATGGATAGGGATGACAGAGCTATCCATCCTGCAGTGGCTGTTTCTGTGCATTTCCCCCCCCGGTGATGTGCCGAGCAGGTGACGTACTGGGAAGACGACACCAAGCCCGATACAGTGGGGAAAGTCAGGGTGTTCGGGAACCAGAGCTCCGTTAACATCAGTGCCCTAACTGGAAACAGTCAATATTTCCTGACGGTGAGCGCGTTCAACACGGCCGGGACTGGGCCGGCCTCCCCATCTGTCAACGCCACTACAAAGAAGGCGTGTGAGTGTCCCTAGCAGCCCGTCCTTACGCCATCTATCCTCAGAGCCGTGGCACCGAACTAAGTAATGAAAGATCTGAAATAATTTTTCGTACACTATAACAGCCCAAATTTAAAAAGTATTTTTAATTTGTCCGCTTTGCAGAGTGCACTTTAAATATTGTGGTATATTTCACTGGGATCCTCTGATAAAAACAAATTCCACTGCGCAAATTCCAATGAGCAAAATGTTTAAAAGGAAACAAAAAAGAAAATAAGAAAAAGGAGAAAGAGCGCCAAAAAGTTAAAACATGGAACCAAATATAAGCCATTATGCAGTGCTGCTAAAAGAAATCATGCAGTCTTGGGAAATGTAGCAGCAGGAAACCATGTAAGAAAAATATGAATTTGGGTATTCCTGTGTCAGGAGCCTACCAAAGCACAGCGACTCCTCCTAAGACATGCATCCAACCATGGGTGCACAAGTAACGCCGTGCTGCAAAATAATAAAATGGCAATATTATATGTCAGGTTCCTTGTAACAGAGGTGATGAAATCTCAGTTACCTGGACTACAAATTCATACAAAAGCAGGTATAAAGCATGTCTCTGGAGCACTATCTATTTTGTATGCATATTTTTCTGTGTATCAGTGAGCAATTGGGGAGATTTCGCGCTCAGTAACCACAGTGTCTGTTTTAGTAGAAAGTCTGCATCAGCCCTTTCACTCTTTGCTTCAGTTGTTTTTAAGAAAAGAAGACTAATGTCCCAAGAACCTATTATTCCTAATGAAGCATTACATTAAAATACACCTCTCCACCCTGTGAGTCCTTGTTTGCACCACATCCCAACTTGGCTGCACACATTCTACAAATGAAAAGGCAAACACATTCCCCAAAAGTGTTAGCAATACAGTTTCCTGTCAGAAATGTGGGACATCAGATGTTAATGTAGAAAGTAAACTTGGTTGCATGTTGCATGCAGTGTTTGGATGTGTAAATCCTAGAGGTGGAGTGACATGGCTTTGGATGCCTGCCTCTCTCTCTCTGTCTCTCCTTCTCTGTCTGCCTGTCTCTCTCTCAGCCCCAGCACAGCCCCCCATGAACGTGGAGTGGACGCTGATTGGCGCCCAGCTCACCCTGCACTGGGACCCAGTGGTCGCTATGGAGTCAGAGTCAGAAGTCACAGGATACCAGGTAAGCATCATATTTGGGTTTCGCTCCTACTCCCAAGCCAGGGTGTGCTTAATTACCCTATAATATTCTTCTGTTGTATATGCATGTGGCGTAGTATTGGCAGTATTGACCCGCTTACTAGGGAACCAACAAAGTAAACCGAGGAGCAACTGGGTGTGCATCGTGAACATCTGGGAATCACAGCTAAGAAAGGGGCCTTTTCTTGCTAACAGGTGTCATATCGAAGACACAGACACAGTGAAGTAAAGACCTTCATGACAAACAAGACTACGGCAGAGCTGGCCCTGCCAGCCAATGATGACTATCTCATCCAGGTCAGGGTGCTGAGCGAAGGAGGGGAGGGTGCCGCCACGGAACCCATCCGAATTCACAGACTGAGTAAGTCCTTTCACCCTTTACTTGCACGGGGATGAATTACCAGGAATTAGTCACTGAGGCATTCTGGGGTCCCATTCATCAAATATGCATAAGAAGAGTGTTGTGTGTAAACCGTGCGTACACACATTTTTACGCACAGAACAGTATTTATCAGTTTCTGCCTGTGCATAGAACTGTGCATATATTTACGAACACTCCCAACCATGCGTACGCACAAACCCCTAGTGGCAGAGAAGCATAACTGAAGCAAACTGATCGGCACATAGGAGATGCATTATAAAACTTGATAGATTGACAAATAGAATGATCTAGTTATGTTCCCATAAAGTATATACAGGTAGGTCATGTTCATGATGAGGAATCATTCGAAAGTCATATCAGCTCCATGGCCCAAGACATACCGTGTCACTTTTACCAAATACAGTCCAACGTTGAAATACACTTGACTGAGGCATGTCCGATCACATTTATGCCCGAGATCCATAGTACATAATACACGATAGAGAGCTGTCTGACAGTAGATGTAGTAGGAGGTCAGCGGGTGTATCGCTTAGTTTAACAGGAGCAGGACAATGGGCAGCACTGCCAGCCGTATGATGACTTGCTGTCCATGTTTTGCCAAACAATATTTTTTAGCTTTTTTTTCACTATTATGTCCAGCAGAACTTCCACCTCATTCATGGTGCTGTTTGGTTTTCCCTCCTCTGTAAGTTTATTTGTTTTTTTTGTTTTTTTTTACTTTATTCCTCAATAGCAAAATAAAGTTACTAAATAACAATACAAGCATATAGTGCAAAATATATTTCAATCAGGAATAAGGAGATAAGGGTATATGTCTCTGTGAATTTGTAATAAACATTCTACTATTACACGGTTCAACATGTATTATGTAGAAGATATATGCCCATAAATGGATCATTGTGGGCGTGTCTTTATTTAAAATAGGCTTGCCGTGCACATACAGTCACATTTACAATGTGTGAGATTTATCAACCTTCACTTAGTACAGCTGTTCTTACACACGGGTGATAAATACCCATTTGCCTGTGTGTACCAGTGGCTCGTAGGCACACATTTAGGGACTGTTTTACGTACCCTTTGATAAATTACACCCCTGGTCTTCTATGAAAATCTGTATGCAGTGCAACCCACCTTGGAATACAGCAACTCCAAGTGGAATAAAAAACACAGGATGCATTGTGGGATGTGGGAGGAGCTTGTGGCTCCTCGGTGAAGGACTTCCGGTGGCATCGTGAAGGTCATTTTTACTGACAATATGGAAAAAAAGCACAATATTAGTGGCTCGAAACTATATTTTTTTCAGAAAATATTTAGTATTTGTGTATTTGTTTATTTTGAAATAACTTTTAAATGATGTTGATTGTGGTTTTAGGTATGAGTGCTCGTGGGTCAGGAGTGCAGCGCCTGGATAACAGCCCCCTGTCTCTGGCTGTGGCCTTTGCATTGTCCACCTTCTGCTCATCGTTATGGTGATGCAAACTCCGTCCAGCACAGCGCTGTCGAAGATTTACTGGAGGAACCCTTCTCCCTCTTGAGGGGGATCAGTATGGATGCGTGACTAGCTCCCGCAGAATTTTCTGGAAAACCTGGCAGCGAGCATGACCGAGAGGGGTAATCCGTACTGTAAACATGAGGCAAAGAGGGGATTATGAGTTTGGATTTGTGTGCATGCAGTTTTCCTGCTTATCATTGTGGGGCACAAGTGCCGTTCGACTGTGGAGCCATCCCAGGATATTTGTATACATATTTTCACGAGGGAGCACATGTGTACCTGTTACTTAGTTATTAACCCCAACGATCCTTGAAAAATGATGAAATGCCTTAACTGCATTTACATACCAAAGTAGGTCAACGCATACTTGATAAATGTATCATATTTGCTCACACTAGTAACAGTTTTAGGTTTTTGTCTCCAATTCCCATTTTTAAATTACTCATTATAAATGCCTTTTTGATATATGTTTTTGATTCATTGAAAAAAAACCCAGAAGCCTGCACTGTTGGAAATTGGGGGGGGGGGGGGGGGTATCATGGATCCAGCTACATCAGGCTGCCTTCTACCGGTGGACATGGGTGGTGGAAACATCACATTTTCTTAGGCCGGGCCTATATTACATTTCTCTATCATTCCCACCTTACAAGGCTTTGCTTTCATTGTCTCGAATGCTCAAATGTTCACATTTTTATTGTCAAAGAGTTGTGTCAACATACGCACTTGTGTGAAGTTGTGCTCATTAACCAAGAAAAAAGTAAAGAAAGAGGGCTAGATTTACACATTTTCACCAGTGCCTCTCTGAAAATACATGCACCATTACCCACAGTCATTAAAATCCATGTGTCTTTTGAGACTGGCACACCCTCTGGTAAAGGACTGTGCTCCCTAGAGCACAGTAGATGTGATGCTGTGCTATTATTCATTTATATCTACCCAAAATTAATACCTGTGGACATTTGTATTAGAGTAAGACAAATTTTCTTCAGTGGATGGGATGTGTGTAGAGAAACAGTTTGGTTTCACGATCAAGCAAAGCACGTTTACAGAAAGGGCGTCGAGCGAGAAAGTAAGATCCAATCAAAGGGCTAGGCAGGTCGACCTGAATGCAGCGACACTGGGTGCAGAGTGGAATGGTGGGACTGCGGCACTGGACCCAGTTTGCTGAAGGGCTGGAGACCTGCTAGCGAGATGTGGAGCATCTGGCAGGCAGGCTTTGAGATGACGGAGTATGCATCTTCTCACCCCTTAGAGCGCTTCACCTCAGCACAAGAATAATACAGATTGGAATTACTTGAAATCCATCTGGTGGTCTGATACGTGGCATGATGTAGGAGCTAAACGGACATCTAAATAAATCACGGCTTGCTGAAAGGGATCTGATGAGTAGAGAATTGGAATAATGGTTGTCAGATCAGCAACAGAAGATTAATGGATTGTCACTCTGAGACAGAGCTGTACCATGACTGTGCCCGGAGATTTGTATTTGTATATAATTATTTATTTATTTTTATCTCTCTGTCATTCTAAAGGCCACAGGTCTCGCTTGTAAAGTTTTTCGTGGTTTGTTTACATGAAGGACACCCATTTTGTATAAGGAAAAAGATTCACCTTATTTTATCTATGCTGACTTGGTTGCTTGGAACTGGAGAGGAGTGAGGGATAGGTTCGCTTCAGGGTCTTACAGAACAGCCCCCCCCCCCCACCACTGGTCACAAGTTATTTTAAAAGAGTGAAACAAACCAAGCGAGTCAAGCGCCCGTCCTTTTGCGTAGACTGTGGAAGCAGAGCCCAGAGAACCACTGCATTTCCTCTGCCCTTCGTGTCGCCTTCAGGTCTGTGTTCAGCCATTAAATTCTGCTGTATCCAGATAAATAACAAGTCGATTTTTCCATCACAGCATAACAACTGTCGTAAGTAAGAGTGACCACGATCGACTGCTGTTGGCCCCAGTTCTTTTAACATATGATACATCCTGCTGGTACATTAATGTGAATCATCAAACAAGTGATCAGAAGTTAAAATCACCTTTGTCTAACCATTTGAGATGTTAATTTAAAAGTAAGATTGCTGACGGCTGCACAAGTGCTATTTCGAAATGTTTTATTGGTAAAAGTAATGAACTGCATTGCTATTGTAATTACATTATTACTATTTAATTGATAAGATTTTTAGTAAATTGTCAGTACAGAAACCTTAATAGGTTATGGTCCTTGTCTTTGTATTTACTTTTATATTTACATATCTATTGAAAGGTCAAATGTTGTACTAAAGAAAAACACACACACATTTCTTTTACATGCCTTGGTTCTTTATCATAAAAGTTGTCTTTTTTCCCCCTGTCTTTCTAGGGCAGTGACAGTACAGTGAAATTCTTGAGGGCAATTTACACTAAAGGACAAGTGTGACTTGATGTTGGAGTGAGTAGGACTATTAAAACTATTAAAAGAATGTAGTTTGAGCACTTATTTTCAATGGAATGTGCCTGTCACTTTTTATTTTAATAATGCCTGTTTTTGTAATTTATTTTAGTATTCAATACTGTGTTTTAATAATGCAATCCCTGTAATACATTTATTAAGAGCGACTTTGTGTTTAGTCTGATGAGCTCATTTGAAAAGGCTTAATTAATCATGTGTCAGCCCAGAAATTTGCATCCCAAACATAGACAGTTTTACCCACAAGGAATAACATGTGTACGCAAAATTTGTAAAATATATATATTTTGTACTATCCGCAGTTCCAAAAGCCTGTCAGATTCTTTTGATCAGACATGGTTTACCAACGCAAGACGCGAGTCTATTTTTCTTTACAACATTTGTCCTTTGCCTTTAATACTACCACTGCGTTAATGAAATGGTTTTGTGATCTCAATGAGATGGCTGTGTAAAACAGTACAGTTTTCATATTGAAAAACAGTGAGCTAATCTTGTGTTTTGAAGCTCTGCATGTAGGTTCTTTGGTGCATTTGTGTAAAGTTTTATATTAAAGAAAAACAATGACGATGCTCTGTTTGGGTATTTTTGACCTGTCTCTTTCGTCCATCGATGTTTTGCTAGGTTTCAGAGAAGTGACATTTTAAAAAACAAAATGTGATATCGTAATGCAAGATTACTCAAATGCATTGATTAGTAAGGTTAGTCCTCAAAAACAAACAACAGCTTACACTCGCCTCGCAATCATTAACACAGTTAATATGTCATTTTTCACTGACCTTCTTGTCACATAAAGATTTGTGAGCCAATAGAATTTACACACCAGTAACCCTGGAAAACTGGTAACATTGGAGCACTCTGTCGATAGAGAAGTCACAGCCAGAAGGCTGATGTTAATGCAGCCAGACGGCAGCTCCATTACAAGGCGTAACACAAGATAGATGTAGGGAGTCTTCAGGAGGGTTGCCTTGTTGTGAGGAAGATGTTTGGGATTTCATTATATATCAAGTTCAACTGTTTGCATAGCTTTCAAGGAGCCTTTACTTAGTGTGCCAAATAAGCGATGCTGGCAACATTGTCCACAATGATTTGTTTATATTCCAAGAGCTTGATTCCTTGTTGTGATCTCTCAAAATACTCGCAAAGTGGTAACTATGCCAAGAGTTTCTTAGCCAAGAACTTCTTAGAGCAGTGTTTACACCGAATGTAAGTTTTTTTTTCTTCAGCTAAGAAATTTACCATACTCTGTCAAGTCAGTGGATAATGGCTGTTTACATGGCTAGTTATTCAGACACAGATTTGGCAAAGGTGTGGGAATAACAGAAACATCTGATTTCATAGACATGCCATACTATATTCTAATAGACATGCAACATTGCAGTCCAGCTGAGGGCAATGCCTTTGTAAATCAGCAGTAGCCCATATTTTACATTTTGCTTTCCATGTATAACCTGCTGATTTGGATTTGGAATAAATTCAAAACGGAATGCAATTACAGTATGTAGATCATACATCTATATGGAGTCTCTTCGCCATACTTCCACGCTTGTTGCATTTTTACAAACTTAAAACTTTGTTTAATATTTTTACGCAATGTGCAGTTCTCAATTGAATAAAAGCATGGTTGACTTTTCTGTGATTAATTACATTTAAAACTTTGTTCCAGCTAATTGACTTTCCTTCCATAGTGCATTCAGTTAAAAATCTATGAGATTTTCAGTGGCATTTTCCAGAAAACCTGACGGAAATTCTCATAAGAAACTCTGTTTAATTTGATGAACTTTGTGTCTGACAAGCAAGACTCACATAGGTAGGGGTACAGGGTATTAAACAAGCAAGGCACCATTCTGCCAGTACTTCACCGTAAATGCTGTAGATATTACTGTCAAGTTCGAAAGCAAGCCCACATCTTGTGTTTGTTTACGTCCAGAAAAGGGTCCTGTCTTGCATTCTTGTTTTAATGTTGAAATAGTTACTGTTAGTTGATCTTGCTCTTCTTGCTTGCAAGCCCAGACCTACATGATCCGTTCATCACTCAAACTATTTGTCTGGAAGATCTGTCTGCTTTCTGACTATATATGATGATATACTTATCTGTTGCCACCAAGGAAAAATTGATCCTGAGCTTACAAAATCAATACTGCATTTTTTCCTCAGCATTCCTAAATTCAATCGTCATTTATCGATGAGCCAGCTTATGACTGCATTTGTTAAGCAGTACCTTCAACTGACACAAACGTTTGGCATTTTGCCACACAAGTCAAGCGCAATCAAGTAAAATGCTGTTAAATTGTCTTTCTAGCCATTGTGTATCAGCACTAGGATAAAGTAATTGCATGGGGATTGTGTCAGCACTCATGTTCCCATGGCAACTCATTACCAGTCCCAGATGCCTGTGTTAATGAAACCCATCTAGCCCTGATTGGACTAAGCTCATTAGGGCCTTACCATGGGTCAGATGGATGGATTGGACGCTGTTGGAGATCAGCCGAGGGAACCATTGAGGCATCCTCTAGAATTGCAGTTTTCTTGAATTTTGTTTAGTGGTATTAGAGCTCCAGAGGATTTTTAGCTGTCTTCTCAGAGTATTACATTTTGTATTATCATTTCAAATAATAAAGACCGCTTTTTTCATTCTTATCTTGACTTTGTCATGGTATAAACGTGTTTTGTCTTGATTTTTAACAAAGTAACAAACAAGTAGATTCACCCCAGATCTTTGGTAATACATGCTTTGTGGGACCATCCAAAATCAATATTTCCTAATACACATGCAATGCTTTCTGACTAGATATTTGCTAAAAACAATTAATAGATCGATAGACAAAAAACAGAGACAAAAGCTAGATTTTTTTCATTTAATATTTTTTAATTAAAGTATAAACATGGTCAAGTAACTTTTATTCCTATTATTATGAGCTTGAACACATCAGGTCATATATTATGGTTGAGGGTTTAAGCTGTGATAAGAGTTGACATATGAATGTTGGTTTACAGTACAGTGTAATACGTGTTAATAAGCATATTCCTTGCCATTGCATTGAACCAGTTAAACCATTTGAGGCAGCATCATATTGTTACACAGATCAGCATGCACCATTTTTTATTTTTATTTTTTTGGTTAGAGAAATGGAGAGGTTGAATTCTTTTGTAATATACAATGACAAGTAGATGTTAATGGACATTTTCAACCAATATGAATAGATTGAAAGATTGCCCAAACCATTGAACTGTAACCTAATTTGGATTCGTAACTTTGTTTTAAGTCTGATAAATAACCCCCAAATAATATGCTCCACTGCTTCTACCTAAAACAGATTCCTTGTAGATGGAACAAGGGACAGTTAAACATTCATTCAATAGTGCCCAGAAAATCTGTGTTCACTGTTTATTTCATGCATGCTACAGACACCTCAAAATATGTATGTGCAGCATATCCGCTTGTTAATTCGCTATTTCGCTAGCCTGCCAACCACTTGAATGTACAGTTAGCAATTTCGTTCAGCAACAACATACAGTTTTATTTCACACATGCAGCAAATAGAATCTCATTGCATTCAGCTGTACAGTACTACTTATTTATAATAATAAATAATAATAGCTTATTATAAGATTCTATTTGATTTTTAAAACAAAGTGAACAGTTTTTTAGTTAATTGTAATTAACAGAATACAAATGTATTGAAGTGATGTTAAAATATACTATTTAATCGTACGGTATACATAGTGACCAGCAAAAGTTGACAGTCATACAATGGTGGTGGTCACTCAAATTCTGGCATGTTATTTGTTGTATGCTTGGTTCGAATGTTTCCATCAGCTACCATCAATGTGAAAAGCACACTATTTTTCCTTAAGAACATCCATGAAGTTTGTATAGACTAATGCCAGAACTCGCTGCCAATGTTAAGGCGCAATTGCAAGTAATTGATCTTGACCATATTAGACACTGTTTGACTTGAGGGGAACTTCAGTGTGTAGCACCGCAGCCTGACCTGAGTGACCTCCCAGCCTAGCTGCTCAGCTCCTGGGCCAGGCTCGGTGAGCGTGCAGGTTCTGTGTTAGAATTGGCGTGTAAAAATTTTGCATTGTTTGTGATTGCGTGTGTGAGTCCATGCATACGTCATTCTGCATTCCCATCCAGCACGTCCCCAGGGATGGACTCCAGGCTCATTATAACCATACTGGATAAGCTCTATTGAAAATGGATGGATGGAACTTCAATTAAATAATTCAATTGCAGTAATGAATGAACAGAAGGGTGGCCCAGTGGCTATGGCTGTGGACTCACACCACTGGTGCATGGATTTGATTCCAGCCTCCTGTTTGCAATTTGCACCTTTATCTTGTTGTGTAAGTTCACTGGCTGCTCTGCAACAACCCACAGACATGGCTTAAGTGGAGTAGTGATATCTCTAAATTGCCCTTATTATATGTGTGTGCCCAGTGATGGGTATTCAGGGCATTCCCTGCCTTCTCCCCAGTGCCTCCTATGACAGTCTCCAGGCTGACTGCCACATAGCATTCAATAAGCAGTTATTCAATATGAATAGATATATGGATGGAAACATATAGTACATATAGTAACATATAGTTTTGTCATTGTTGTTGTTGTTATGCATGTACCCTGACTAATGAGAATCTCTATGGCCTATGAACACTGTAAGCCATTCAAAAATTGTTGAACTGACTGATTGAACTGTTTCCACTGTTTACATCTTCTTTATCTGGGGAATTTTTTGCTCTGTTTAGAAAGCCACAACGATTTACCATTATATCATATTTGTAATATACCATGTGTTCGTTTTGACATTATTATTTAAAGTCTGCCAGTGCAATAAATGGAGCTCCTATTCAGCCGCTTTTTTTGACTCTCTGAGGAGCTGAGGACATTTGTGGGATGAACTGGATCTGGGTCCATGTGCTGGTTCTGTTCCATATTCGTTTACTGAGGCACAAAACAGTCCAAAAATCAAAATCAGAAAGACAGCCAGGGGTCATAATGAGATCAGAGCAGATTTCTAAAACCAAATCCTACTTGACGTCCGTGTACATGAGCAAGAAGTCAGCAACAGGATAGAAGTAAGAATAACACTGTGTAAGACTGCTCGGCACGGAGCAACTCACCTGTAACAGGAAACAGTTTCCATCATGTTAAAAAACAAGAAGCTGAGGCACTTCTACTGTAAGTTTAAAATGCCTTTATTTAATGCATTGCCTGAGTTCTACAGTTTCCTGTCTGCTTCATACCCTGCTGTAACATCCTGCCCGGCATGTCTGCCTGACCCTCCTGTCTCCCCCCTAACATTGCCCAGATGAGCCACGCCTGTTGCTTGTTGCCCCTAGTTAGTCTTTGTACTAAAGTACCTTTTTATCTCGTTGGCCACAGTCCCTTCATTGGTGTCTACCTTCCTGTTACCTGTGCCCTTCCGTGTGCCAGTCCTCCTGTTTTTGACCCCTCATGTTCCCATTTGTTTTCCAGTCCCAGTTTAGTTTTGTTAAGTTTTGGTTTAATAAAACCCCCTTTGTTGTCCAAACACCTGCCTTCAATTCCTTCATCTTGCATGTCATGATACCTGCACTTTTATAAGCATTTTTTATGGACTGGTTTTTCTGACCCAGAGAAGCATTCCCTTTCTCTCTTTCCTTATTTTTCATAATGTGCCAGAGTGGTTGAAAAGGGGCTTGTCTCTACAACAAGGTTTTGATCAATACTTTTTATTGCAATTTCACTACAGAAGTTCCTGTGGCAAAGAGTACCGGTAATCAGAAAAATGTGATTTTTTTCTGCTGTGATATCAATATTTTTGTTCATAACAATAACTCTCTTTGAAAAGCATTATTTGTTACAAAATAAAATATTTACATTTCAAAGTTTATTCTTCAACAAGTTTATTCTTCAAGAAAGCAAAACATAAGGAAAGAAATCATTAGATTCATAACTACCACTGCTATTTCAGGATATCAGCAAAACTTTCTCAGTGCTTATTGATGATGAGTGTCAAAATTAAACATGCTTTGTTAGCACATGCAATGAGTGCGCTGGAATGCTTACGCATTCAACCACACCCAGCAGGAGATCAACTAACGGGATATAAATAAATAGACGATAGATGTGCGATGGAGTGTGCAGTTTTATTTGCCAATGCAGCGAAGGTTTAGACAGCATGTTTGGAAAGAGCTGACTTTTTAAGGTCAAGAAGGCTTGAATAAGAACAGGGTTTCTCCACTAGAATTGGTGAAGATTGTAACAGGCTGTCAGAAAACACCATATTTTTACTTTTGTCTCATAATCAGGATCTCATAATCGCACATACACACACACACAAACACACACACACACAGCTCTAGAAAAAATTAAGAATAAAATCCTGGTTTAACCCAGGTTCTGCTGGCTAAAGGCTAAGCAGAGATTTTTGGATGGAAATTTCTAAGTTAGCAGTACACAAGAAAAAAGTGAAGCAGGAGATACTGGTAATGACTAAAACCAGCCAGGTAGAGAGCAGAAGCAACTTTCTAATGCCAGAGATGATCGTCAATTTATCCCGCAGTGCCTCATATATCGGAGGATGACATCAAGTGACCTTCAAGAAGAATGGGAAACGTTAAGTGGGGTGAAGTGCACTGCAAGGACAGTTAGGACTGCTAGGACTCCTAGTAGCCCTTAAAGAACCATAAAGAAGGCCGTCATCAATGAGGAGCAGGGAAGAGGCTGGAGTTTGCAAAAAAAATGTATATTTTACACAGACGGATTCACATGAACTGAGTAATAAGCTATACTGTGTGTGTGTGTGTGTGTGTGTGTGTGTGTGTGTGTGTGTGTGTGTCTTATCCCAGTGTTTCTCAAACCAGTCCTTAGGGACCCCCCCAGATGGTTCACATTCTTGCTTCCTCCCAGTTCCCTGGGAACTGGAAGGGGGCAAAAACATGGACCATCTTGAGGTCCCCAAGGACAGGACCAAATGGGAAACACTGTCTTAGCCTGCAGAAATACCCTAACGAGTCTTTTGCTGGCTAAAGCTATTAAACGCACATGATACTGCAGGCAGTCAGCTGATGTTCTCCTAACCTCTACAGCTAACATTCACTGGGCGGCCGTATGGGTTCTTATTATTCCGGACTCTTCAAACCTATCCCACACACAGCACTCATATTTGGGGTGATACCAGGCTTGGACTGGCCATCCAGCTTACTGGGCATTTTCCCAGTTGGCCGATGGGTTTGTGGGCCAGCAGAATTTATTGTGGGTATACCACTGTATGTGGTAGGCCAGTCTGGGCAAAGTCCAGGGCCAATTTTTAATCCCAGTCCAGCACTGGTTGATACGTGCTCTTTTTCTTGAAAACACTGGACAAATGTAGATTTGGTCACCCTTTTAACACCCTCATTGATTCAAGTAGGAAATATGAGAAATATGGTATATAGATTTAGTAAAATATTAACAAAATAATTAAACCATTTTTTCCTCATGCTTTCCTATTTATTAAGTTTTAATTAGATACCATAAATCTCAGTCTGAATGTTACAAAATATAGGCAAATATTAATCTCATTCACAGATCAGGTGTGACCTAACGGTATTATCTCTGAAATTCAGGAGGCTTCAGGATTTGATCACACAGGGTATGTAGAGAAGTAGGTTCCTTTAGTCTCCTGCCATTCAGAGTAACGGCATATTCCTGTATGTACGTGAGTGCTGCTGCTCATTTGCACTGGGGCGAGCCATGCTTACTAACGACGACCTTCATTAGTGCAGTCACCTCAGATGAACATCGGCATTTTTAAACATTGGGTGCTGGAAGAGCACAGGCTTTTGTTTATGTGAAAGAACTTCTTAAATTTCTAGTATCCAAAGACATTTCAGGTAGAAATGCGATTTAGTATCCTTGTGTGATTGTAAGGCACATTTCTCTCAATGGATATGTGAATGGATATGTGAATGAAGAGTAAGTACAGCAACTGTGTGGTTCGTATGAATACAGTATTATAATAGGCTAAAAACCTATTATATGTGAACAAACAAAATAATGGTGTTGGCCGTGATAACATACAAGAAGAGCAATCTTACGTCTGTGACATAAGTGGTTCAATTTTGCAGCAGATTGTGTCTTTGATAATGTGGAAGGCCAGATGCCTGCTTAAGATGTTTGTTCCTATTACACGCCTGCATGCACAGCAAAACAATAGAGACCAGCTCTGAAAAAAAAGACTCACCAAAACCAATATATTGGCGTAAGTAAAAACCTGCTCTTCACACCCTCGGCCAGGAGGTGCTGAGAGGGAAAACTCAAAAAAAGTATGCTGAGGTGTCTGAAGCTTTACCACCAAGCCTGCAGGATTCTGAATATGTGTTTAAACCAGAAATGACTGTTAGTTAAGTAGTTTGGCCCCTATGATGAATTTTATCACCCAAAACGTGCAGGAAGTGTGTAGCTTCTTCACGCCCTTCAAGCAGAGTCATTTTTCACAGTTCTGAGCTGTGCTCCTTCCTAAAGGACTTCTTCAAAATGCAGAAAGTAATAGCATTAAAGATGTTGTTTTTTATCCACTTGCTGTTAGTTCAATATTAAAGTAACGTTGTTGACTTTAAATATTAATGTAATTATCTTAATGTTCCCAGTATGACAAAACATCATTTTAAAATTACGACTTTCAAGATACGAGTCAATATAAAATTACATGAACATAAATGCTACGATACAGCCGGCTGTTTTTTTAAAGACTGATAAATGTGTCAAACACAAATAAAGAACAAAATGGCAAAATAAGCTGAGCGCAGAACATCAGCTTATCGGTGCCTTTGTCAGTGTAATAATAGTGTTTCATCTGTCCATAGATCCCTGAATACACAGAGTTGGTCTGTGTCTCATGTCCGTTTTTTTTTTTTTTAAGCTAAGAGCTTCACTGGCCATGATTATGAGGATCTGCTCTGATTCAGCTGTGGACACTCCTACTGGCGGGGAGCACAGGGAAATTCCCACGGGGACCAGTATTTCTCTACCCCAATGGTGCTATACCCAGGGTCAACTGGAGCGACTCGGCACCAGATGCCGTGAGGCCGTGCCCCACACTGACAGGAATGAGAGCATGGGCACATCTGCCCAGACACATGGGGCTGCTGATCTATTCCCAGTCCTGTTGGCAGATATTCCTCACATTTCTGTGCTGCAATACAAGGAAGACATAATTTCATCTCGCCCAAAAACAGGCTGCTTTTCTCTGCTTAACCCTAAAACACACTAGATCTAACACAGTTTTCATTGCAGGGACTGATGTCACGGGTGCCCCGAAATCTCTGTAGATAAAACTCAAGAAAAGCAGAAATCTCACCTGCCATCTATCTTCTGATTGGAATGCATGTCTATGAAACAGCAAATTTTCTGTGGGTGCTAAATGGACACTGGCTGTTCATTAGACATGAATTACTGTCATATGATGCCTTCTGAGATCGGCAATGTAATTGCAACATACAGCCTTTTAATTTGCAGTTTGATTTATATTCTGAAGCAGCAGCTAGACCGTATGGCACACAATGAAATAATCTAGTATGTTTATGAGATTTCATCATTTTCAGGAAGTATAATTACAACCAGTACGATTGTACAAAATATGTGAGCAGGCACTGTATAGAATCATTAAAATAATAACAAGAAGCATGAAAACCTGTCACATGCCGCCCATGGCTGGGGACCAATACAAAAATCCTCATTAAGTTGCCTTTTTAGTGGTTTATTCAAAGCAACTTTTTAAATGAAATTACACAACTGGATATTTCACTTGGACATTTAGAAAGCATATGTGTATCCACACTGTTAATTTCACCCGCAATTTTGTCATACATACAGAGGAAATAGGCACTGAGCCTTTCAAGATAAATGACATGTGGTGATATTCACACTTGGATGAGATACCCAGCTTCTCCGACATCTGGGTAAAATCTTACAGGAAATAAACATCTCCCAAAGACATACGAGTAATGTTCACAGCGTGTAGGTCCGTGGGCTGCTGTTGGTTTAAACAGGAAATTTAATACTAAGAAAGAACAGGGTAATGACCGGTTTTAAGAATCTCGAGGATCTGGAAGGTGTTATGTGAGTCTCTTCCTCTGTTGCAGTGCTACTCTACTGGCACCAACCATCTCTTCACAAAGCCATTGAAACATCTTCCATCATATTGTTGAGAGACGATAATGATGCCCAGAAAATGGATAAAATACGCTGATGTTAGCAGGTTTGCTACAGCTTACTGTACCATCAATGCGTAAACAGCCTTTTGGGGGCTTGGATTTGTTATCATTATTATTATTATTTTATTTTAAATATATATATATATATATATATATAACAAGGTCCTGTTATCTGAAATCCTGGAAACTATTGAAATTCACATCGATCAGGGTTTTAAGTGCCCCTCTAATCTGAAAGAATTGAAAATAACAGTGCAAACTAAGACCCATTGTCTCTTAATTATTTAAAACAAAGCTTAACATGCTATTATTGTCAAACACTGGAGATGTATGCATTACCCCCTGGTATAAAGTGCTAGTGGTGGTTTCGCGAAGAGTGAAATCCGTTTCCTGATTTAATCAGCGCTCCATTGAGCTCTTAGCGTAAAAGAGATGGTCCGTCATGCCTGGCACTGCCATTTCACTATGTGCCGGAATTGAGTTTCCTAGGAAACAACAAGGAATTAGGAATACTGTAAGTCCACTTAAGTGTGAAACATCACTATTTTTGGCACTTGACAATTAATCTGTTATGCATTTCTCAGCAAAAAAACGGGGTTGCTCTTTGCTTTGGAAAATCTGAGGCAGGTGGGACAGATGACGAGCACAGAAAACAAAATGATTTATTCTGGCTTAGATTCATGTTTCATGAAATTTAGCATTTCTCTCTAGGGACTATTTTGTTTTTATCTTGGTGGAAGGTGGCATATTTGAATGTTTCTGGATTACTGTCAAAAACACTGCAATTTGTCAAAAACGACCACAGGAGCAAAATACACTGTTTTTTTAAATCTGCTACAATGAATACTGTTCTTATGTTAATGCCAATGTCCTTCTAGAATAAGCAAGTGATTTGATCATATAATCATATCAATCAAATAAAAATTTATGCAATAAAAATTGAAAAAGAAAGATATACTGTTTGGTTTGTATCCTGGAGAATAAATCAAAGTCAATTGTTAATACGAACACATCATTTTTGTTAATAATACAATGGTACCTTGGAACACAAACTTAATTCATTCCAGAAGGCTGGTGGAGTTGCAATTCGAGATCCAAGTCTAATTTCCCCATAAGATATAAAATGAATATAATCTGTTCCAGACCCCCAAATGATTGCTTATTTAAACTTATCTACCTACCTAACTAATGATAAAAAGCATTAACAATCAATATAAAACTAATACATGCTTGAAAAAGCAGACACATAAAAGCGATAAACAATAAATAAATGACAATCCCACGCTCCGAAGCGAGAGCAGACACACAAGCACCACCTTCAAGTCTGACTATAATCTCCTTGTTAAGTTCTACAGTTACTCTCACTACTTCCCCCTTTGGTTTGCTGCTGTCAGTGCTCACTTAAGGGCCATGATTACTGTATTACTGAATGTACTATAGATAAACACAGGAACACAGCTTTCACACATCAAACTCGGTCGAAAGGTACCACCAGACTGAGAGCAATTCAAAGATATAAGCACCCCAGTAGGTCTGTTTGCCTTTGTTTCAGCCCATCAGAGGCGCATCTCAATCCATACAAATTTTAGCTGGTCTGTTTGGTTTTGTCCTGTTCCAAGTTTTCGGTCAAGTTGCGGCTAGATTTTTCTCGACCGACACGTTCGAAGTCCGAATTGGTAGCGATGAACGCGTCTCGACACATACAAGTTTTAACAGGAACAGTCGGGGTCCAAGATTTCGGTTGAGGTACAAGTCGGAAAAAATTCAGCAGATCCCTCCGACGTCCAAGTTGGTAGAGTTAAGAGCCGTTCAAGTTCCAAGGTTCTACTGTACTGTGGTTTTAGCCCTTTTTAGACACCGATTTAAAAGAAACTATAAAAAATCTGTCTTTGATTGTGAGCGGATAACTTAATAAACAGACCATAAAAATGAATGCAGGTACAGATTTTATGAAGAGAACATTTTTACTGCTAAATGAGGCTCCCTAATCATGAGCTGATTTAGTAAGTATTCAGATATATACTGTAAATGCAGCTTACGTTTGTTTTAAAGCTGGTTTTCTTTGTTGTTTACCATGTTTCCTTATCATGTCCAGCGCAGGGTTTATCTCAGGTCAGTGCAAACTTGCCACGTCTCTGGAGTAGCCAAAACAAGCTCTTCAAAGGTAAATATGAACTGAACAGATGGAGCATCTCAGAAACACAAAAAGAAAACAACGCCAGTGCAGCACAGGGTTACACCCCTCTGCTCCTCAGCTATGTTTTTATTTTGTCTTTGGTTTGAGTTTGTATTTTTTTTCTTCACAGAAAGTTTGATTTGACTTTTACTCAATCACTTCTACTGAAATGAAATAGGCCCCTTAATGAGACTCCATTTCTAAAGCTTCAATCCCAATATGAAAAGCATCACTGATGTGGCCTGCACCTTTTCTTTCACAATAAGCCCCCGTACCAGTTATTTGAAAATCACACCAGAGTGAAGCAAAGAAAGTAAAGCTGGCATAACAGGCCGTACAGCCGCAGGTTCAGAGGGCCGACCAAAGGCCAGGCTTCTCGCGGTTCCTACCAGACGGTCTTCAGCTTCAAAACGTGGCCAGACCTCCTCCAGCGATCCGTGCGACCCAACCCTCTCAGCCCCATTCGAAGGTCGACGCTGCCATTAACAAAGCTGCACACTGAAGAGCAATAGGTTTGGAAAAGGAGTATTAAAGAGCACAATATCATTTCAGTGCTAAAAAAACACTATTTGACGTTCGCAAATAAAGAGGCGCACCTTTAATACTGCACTTTAATATTTATATGAAATTGTACGGAAATATGCAAGTTTATTTTACCCCATCCAATGTCTTTTATTCCGGCAGCACATGAGTCAGTCCTTCAAGTGTTAAAAATAAGGGCCCTTTATTCATTTATTTTCATCTCCTGAATGAACTTGTACATATATTTCAAAATCAGTTCTGCTATACAGAATTTTTTTAGGTTGGCTGCATAAAAAATAGGAATGTTCTATCTCTAGTCAGGTATAAAATAATGTGAATCGCTATATTAAGAAGACACTGTCATTAAACCATTTTTCATTTATACAGTGCAATGTCTCATCTATTGAGAAGCTACTTTAATCTTTATCCTCCACAGCTTTCCACGGTGAAAGGGGCTTTCTATAACCATCAATTCTCATCCTTCCTCTATTGCTTTTTCAGCTCGTTCCCAGCTCTCTGACACTTTCTTCATGTGCTCTTGCACTCTGTCTTCTCCTCGACGCTCCACCAAGCCAAAACGTCTCTGGCTCCTCCATGGGGCAGGGATATTGAGCGCCACAAGCATCAACCGCTTTTCGACAGCACTCAATGCATACAATGGCGCGTGAGTCAGTGGCTAATTTTGGCCTTTATCAAAGGCAAAGAAGAGAGCAGATATGGCAGAACCACAGGCTTGCTGTGTGGACCCCAAAACTCATACTGTATAACCTGACCAATGCTAATAACGGACCCACCCAGCTTTTGTAGCAAATACTCAAGAAAAAAAAAACATATATATATATATATATATAGTTCAGTGGCTAGCCATCTGTGGTGGTGCAGAACGTTTGCAGTATTAGGGGAGAGCATGGGAGCTTTAAGTTGCCTCTAGCCACCAACATTCCAGCCCCCTGGTGTGAGCGCTGGAGGACTTTCTGCAGGCGGGCACCAGCCTCAAGGATGGGGAGTACAGAAGCGAGTAAATGGGGGGGGGGGGGGGGCCGGGGGCGGGGCGGCCGGCCCGCCCCGCCCCCACCCCACCCCCCCGCCGCCCCGCGCAGCC
>JAODKC010000107.1:30164148-30182831 GCA_026777985.1 Mormyrops attenuatus
ACGTGCTGAGGCTGGGTTTGTGACCGGTGACCTTGTGATTACAAGCACACAGGCTTAGCCCACTGAGCCACACGCTGCCCCTATCTATTCGTCCTTCCATATACCCATCTGTCTTCCATAACTGTTTAATGGAGTACATGGTCATATAAGGCATCAGGTAGGAGACAGTTCAAACTATGGCCAACATGGAGACATTAGCTGCTTGTTTTTGGGCAGCAAGAAGGAGTGGGAGTGCTTGGAGAAAACCTGCAGAAACATGGGAGGACTTTCAACTTCCACACGCAGAAAGCTGGCGGCAGGAAGGAGACCTCCAACTGTGAGGAGATGTGAGGCTACAGTGCTGTCCAGTGAGCCACCATTCCACCAAAGCCATCAAGTATCAAATAAACAAAATTATTGTAATTGTAGCATGACTCCATATGTCAGGTATGAATTAGACCTTGATCATTATGTCATCTCAATTGCTATTACACAATGCGTTTTCAATGCCGAATGACTGTTTATTTTTATTCAATAAAAAAAGAGAGACTTCAAGCTTGTCACACCATAAAGGTGGGCAGCATTCATGCCTGGCTGTGGAATCATTAATTCCCTGTCGCTGAGTAATGGCACAGTGATAAAACATGCCGATGTCACCAGCGCAAGGGACAAACACAAACGATGGTGCACCTCACGTTTCTTGTAATTGTCTCCGTGTATGCAATGAGAGCATTGCACCTCCAGTTTGAGGGGTTTCTGCACATGGTTGCTTTGCTGTGGGGACAAGTGGCTTCCCTCAATTTAAAAACAAATGGATACAAATCTGAGAACACAATTGCCCAAATTATACCATCTACCACACTGAGAAATTTGCTGTAAATGTCATTGACCTCACTTACAATATTAATTTCACAAATACGCAGCATGACTGTCCTGGTAACACTGAGCTTTCCCTCATTATAGCTGCCTACAAAATGCATACTTAACCCAGATTTATGAGTCATTGTACACAGAAATAGATCATTGTTTACATAAAGGTATTTATGTTAGATAATTTTAGCTGTGCTGTATTTCTCACGCTTTTCTCTATAGTCTTAGTGGTTTTGGAACATGCTACTTTGAAAAGTCAATGAGGACATGAATGTCAGGACCATAGTTGCATGCACACAACTCCTTTATAACACAGCTGAGTTCAGGGGCGTCAGAAGCATTTTAAATGTGGGGGGACACACTGGCGGTGAACTAATATTTTATGCTAAATGTGGGGGGGTCCAAACTAATAATTATGCAATGTGCGGGGGACATGTTCCCCTCAGATTTAATGGCGGCGATGCCCATGGCTGAGTTTATACAAGGAAGTGTGATACACTAGCACTTGTTTATTTTTAAACGTTTGTGAGATACATAGCTTTTTCATATTACAACATTTGTGTTTTCGATCGTGTATGTTCTCTTCCGGACAGCGTTGGGCATTTCTGGTCCAGAAGCTACAAACCCAAACCAAGATTTTGATTCTACCAACCAGGTGAGTACTCTGTAACTGTGACTCTTTATGCTGAACTTGTTGATAGAAACAAATTCTTGGTCAAGATTTATAGCTTACGGACCTGAAATGCCCAACACTGCCTCCAGATACCATCCACGTACATTGTGGCCATGATTAGCTCTGGGGCGCTGTGGAGTGACAAACACCCCAGGAAGGTTCAGCACCATGTCGCCAGATGGTGAAAACAATCACCCGTGTGAAAAACCCTCAATGAGGTACAGCAGGAGGCTGATCAAACTCTCCCAGCCCCATCCAAGGAGACAGAGAGGCATGTTGGCCTCATTCAGGGTACGGAAGAGAGAGGAAACTGACTCATGCACATGTGCATGGGTGTCCAGGTTCTGTGGACCTGACCCTGCCTACCTCTGCTTTGCTCCTTGAAGGAATCACGCCACTCTGCACTAGATAGAGTCCCATGCACACTGTAACTTAAAGGCACAATGAACACTCCCTGAGGGCTCACTAGCGCCTCTCTGTGGTGTCCTCAGTCCCTGTCCAGGGCCACATCTGGTTATTGCAGATGTTCATAAACAGTTCAAAGTGATTTAATTTTATGCAGCACCGTGGTCTTTGCTTAGCACTTCTCCATTTTACATGCCAACATGTGCAAAGCATGGTGCCATATAGAAGATGCAGCTCAGTGTGGCTGAGGGGGTAAGTATGCTCTTTGGGAGTGCTGGTGTACTATAAGCGTGCATATTCAACAGCATACAGCAGTCACAGCCCTGCCTGTCACAGAGGAGAGCCACTCAGAGAGCTCACTTCTATATGTCACTAGCACAATTTTGTGGTGCAAATGTATTTCTGGGGGGAACGACATAAAAAGCGAAGGCTTTTCCTGTGCAGCAGCCACTTAATTTTCACGCCAGCTTGAAAGATATCATCTGTGAAATGTGACACCTTATTTTCATTTTTTGTGAGCAATTACTTTGAAGAATTTGAAACTTTTTAGATGTTGGTGGAAACTGCTTCAGCCAGTCATTAACAGCCGCCGTTTTGTTTCAGAGTTGGACAGCCCTGCTGTCATGGCAGTGATGCTGTGCAACTGACCTGGTTCCAAATGTAGCACTGTGCCTGACATGCTGATCTATAACACCACGTGACAGAGAATGGAGAAGCTGCCGGGATGCCTCTGTGATAACCTCTAGTGCTTTCCCAAATATTATTTATCTCTCCCTTCTGTCAGCTTGTATAACTGGTGATTTGTGACGAGCCATACCTTTAAATGTGGACTTTAAGACCATCTGGAGGACTATATGGTGTCTGGTAGCTACCTCGTGCTATGCAGTATTAAGATTGATTTGCTTTCAGTTGAAGAAGTGTATCTGAGGTAGGGCAAAAATGGACCATTTTGGACCTCCTTTGATTTGGTTACATTAATCTAAAAGAGGTGCTTTTTGGAGATTTATTGTACTGTGGCATGAAATGCAAGATGCATATAATAGAACCCTTTCTCCCAGTTTATTCCTTTCAGATTAGAGGCAATTTTGTGCAAAGGGTTAGCTATAGATATCACTGCCCAGAAATCCTGAGGTCATCAGTATGTTATATGGCCTTGATTGTGAACATCACACTTCTTTGCATACCAAAAAGTCACTATAATTCATTATTGATTTTGTGTAGATTTTACAGAATCAGTCTTGTTCTAACCCAGGAGATGTGTAGCTGAGTGGAAATAGCTGTGACCCCTCACCTGCAGGACAGTGGATTCTGGCCCCAGTGCTCTTCTACGTTATGCTGTTCTTCAGCAAAGAAATCTAAATTATTCCAGACGTGGCATATTTCATAATGTATGTTTTCAACAAACAAGTTCTCTAAATCTGGCTAATATTGTACTGAATTTGATTTGTTAATGTTAATTACTGTTAATATTATATCAAGAAGTCATTACACATCAGTCCTTTTCTGTAATGATTTAATCCTAATTAATAATATTCTTAATAATGATATTGAGAAAGATAACAGCCTCCCATAACTATCACGTTAGATGCAGTGAAGCATTAATTACCCCCCAGATTAAACTGAAAAATCACTTTACTGCAGTGGGTATATAAATGAGTTTGCAATAATTATACTAGGAACTATCTCACAAGCTAAATTGCTTCATTAATTCATACACCATATATCTACTTCATTCCAAAAATGAAGGCACTTAAGTACTGGTTATATTTTAGTGAAAACCATTCAATTACTTAGATGATCAACCTACCAAAGTAATAACAGCATATTAACTTGTGTACATATCACATAACCAGCCTCACAAAACATTGCTGTTACACTTTTTAAGTTAAAAAATATATAAATGTAGGAAATGAAGTGTAATGTTTTTCTTGATGTAACATCTTGCTGATCAGCTGAGTAAATTTAAGGGCTGGCTGTCCTTTTCTTGTTATCATATTGTCATCTATACATTTGTCTGTAGCTGTATGGCAAGTAATTAAGTAACATCGATCACGCAAAATTATAAATTAGGTAGCAGTAGTGGATGCATACAATATTAGTTGTAGATTGGATTATGTGTGAAACTTCCTAATTATTGTATAAGACTAGAAGATGAAATCATAATAAGATACAGTCACAGATGTGTGCTTTTTTCCTTAGAAAGGAAATCTCCAGCATCACCATGAGTGGTTCATAACCCTGAACCACGGTGCCTAATTGTTTCTGTCACCAAAGCTCTCCATTACTCTAGAAAATGATTCAATGCTGTCATTAAACTAATATTCTAATGGTAAACTTGCCTTTCCTCATAGAAAATCAAGCACGCATTATTTTTCTGCCTTTAAATGTCTTTTTGCTTCTTTTCCATTCTTCCAAGAAATGTGTCTTTCATACACCTTGAGTTTTGTGTCGACCGTAAACATTGATTTAATTAATGAAACACCTGCGTGTGTGAGGGTGTCAAACTGAAATAACCAGGAATTGATTAGCAAAGACGTCTTCTCCCAAGCAGGCCACTTGAGATATTTAAGCCAAAAGCAAAACGACATGGGAAATACAATAAAAAATGATATATTGTAAGTAATCAGCTAATCAGCGCCGGGGGGTGCAAAGTGGAAGATCGATCTATGGGCCAGATTTCGTAATGAATTAAAAACATGTTGTGGGCCATATAAAACTGTCTTGTGGCCTACATCAGGCCCGCAGGCCCACAGTTGATGGATGGATGGATAGATGGATGGATGGACTGGGATTTGGATGGATGGATGGATGGATGGATGGATGGACTGGGATTTACCTTGTCGAAAGAATGGGCATTATGCTATGAATGAGCACTAAAGAAAAATAGATGTATTTTATTCATTATTTACCTATTTACATTTTATTGTGGGATAGATTCATCATAAATGGCAGGCAATATGCCTGTGCTCATTTTATTTCATATTTATCTTCTTGGGGAAATTTGTGTACTCTTTCATTTATAAATGTCCAAAGAGAATTTGTTTTTAAAGGCCAATAGAATGTGAATTCATTATCTACAGATAACCGCATGTGGGGGTGGCGTGGTGGTATGGTGGCACATACTGTTGTCTCAGACCTCAGTGACCCGGGTGTGTGTGTGTGTGTGTGTGTGTGTGTGGAGTTTTTTATTTTGGCATTGTGGGGCTTCTCTGGTTTCCCTCCCCCGGTCCAAAAACATGCTGAGGTTAACTGGAGTTACCAAATTGCCCGTAGGTGTGACTATGCCCATCCTGGGTGCTTCCCTGTCTTGCGCCCATAGGCTCCGGACCCTCCTCGACCCTGAATAGGACAAGTGGTTACAGAAGATGGATGGACAAATAACTGAGAGTTGAAATATTTTGTGTTGGCTGGTGTGCAGCATGCCACCTGTGACTCTGCAGGTATTACTCTCTGCCTATGATTAGAAGGTTACCAGTGCAAATCCCCCATCTGAAAGAGCAATTTCACCACTGGGCCCATGACCCCAGTTGCACCAGATACTCACCGATCCAGCTTTTTCAACTGTATGTTGCTTTGCATAAAAGCATCTGCTAAATAAATGAATCTAAATGCAGAAGCAGCTTGGAAGTGCTGTCATCCGTATGGAGCACAGGCACATGCAAAGATCAGCTTGATTTGTGTTAGATAAATCACCGTGTTTCTCGCAGAAAGTGACACACACGTTTGGAAGCAATGTATGCCAGCCCATAATAACTCTGCTACCTTTGTTCACACCCACATTACTGCCTGAAAAAAGACAGTTATCTCTGGTATGTGAGTATTTATTTAAAAATAAATCTTTAGTTAATAAGTCCATCCATTTCTTATGACCTTTTATCACAGTAAGTTATAATGCATTGGTACTCTGGACAGGAACTACTAGACGCAAATGTCATTCACAGGGCCAGGAGCCGGCATTTAACACAACTCCGGTGTGACTGCAGCGCTTCGCCCAAGTGATTTGCTAGCAATTAACTACATAATGTCTAAATGACTGGTCAGCCAAGCATGATGGCATGGAATTTTTAAGAAACTATGCTGTGAGCTGGAAAACAAACCAGAGAGGATGGAGATTTTCAAAGACCCCGGAGGTGTGATATTTTCTCAAGCCAAATACGTGACCTGCATAGCTCAAACGTATTTAAGAAAAAAAACTATATATATATATATATATGTGTGTGTGTGTGTGTGTGTGTGTAATCCCTAATATCCATTTAGAAATGCAAGGAAAGATAAACTTGGTTCTAAGGAAGAATCAACAGTGCTAAACATGAATTGTGTTTTGAGCCTGTATAATCACAGTGGGATGAATCTTGGAGCCGCTGGGGACTTCAGCTACTGTTTACGCATCTGGCATGAATAAGGAAGGTATTAAAATTAAAACAAGGGCAGCAAGACTTTTAACAGCACTGTTCAATGCTAATATCCCCATAATTCCTCTGGAGTGTTTTTTTAAAATTCTATTTGTTTGACGATGTATTTGAAAATCTAAAACTGACAGCAGTTTTGCAGTGGTTATCATTTCTGTGATCTAGCCATGTGCAAGAGAGGATGTTCACCACCGTGAGCTCTGAGCTCCTCAGAAGAGGGACTAGGGGTGACCCCAGGGGACAGGACAGAGGGGAGAGTAATGTCCGTTGGCGGGAGCGTGCTAATTTCCAATCTGAGAAGTCCGGGGAGCCTAATGAATGCTCTTTATTGAAATGCCACCCATTGAGCAGAGGAGACTTATTGTAGACATGTGCTGTTCCTCAGTCGTAGCCTCATTTATTAAGTCTCACATGACACAGGCAGGGAGCTAAACTGGAATTACTGCCCGTTGCTCCTCTGGTATTTTCACTCACCATTTTTCTTTATTGAAATGTCTCTCCTGAGCTGGAGAGAGGGGCAGGCTTGATTTAAGAGTTGCCAAGAGACTGAAACTGGGACAAAGAACGAAGAACTCAGGCAACAAGAGTGGATAGATGGCCTTTGCTAATGAAAATTGATGTGTTTAAACGGCTGAGTCTGGTGCTTGGAGTGTCGGAGGTGTAATTGTTGTTTATTGGTACAGATGCATACTTTGGGTTTATCCCAGTTTCCAATCATATAAGTAAGAGATCTTTTCCTGAAGCTTTTGAGATTCAGTCCATTTAGGCCTGCCAGCCAAACCAAATATGGGTAAACAATTTCTTTCAATTCAGTAATTCGCTAAAAGAAAATGCCTTATGGTAGAGCAACATATGAATAGATACAGGGGGAAATTTCATTGATTCAATTCCCCATAAAACTTTGTGTTACTATGATTAATCAACAGTAATAAAATAACCCACTATAATGTAAAATTTGTGTAAAATGTAATTTATATTAATTCATTAAAGTTTTGTGATTTTTTTTGTACTGTTATTATTATTATTATTATTATTCAAAGTATTGATCTATGTTCTACACAGAAAGAGGAATTGGAAAACCCCAGAGGAAAGACACAGAAGCACAGCAGGAACAAAGCACCCCATCCCCCCCCCCACACATACACACACTCACACACACACTCACTCACAGCCAGGGCAACAATCAGACTGACAACCCTGGAGGTGTAAGCCATCGTTCCATTTGTAACGTAAACTAATTTTGAGTAATTTGTGACTATGTAGCAGAGTAGCAGATGCATGCACAGCTTATTTATTCATGAATTTATCTGGTATGCGCAATATCTCCTAGGTGCTAGAGGCAAGACCATGACAGAAAAGGCCTGCGCTGTTATCTGACAGCCGGTAACGTGGCTTGTTAGACAGAAGGGGATAAACTCTCAAGACTCCATAAGAAATGTTGAAGCTCTGCACTCTATCCAGTCTGTGACTTTTAAACACATCAATAAAGACTGAATAATGTGGCAGTTCAGTTGCGGCTTAGACACAGTCTACGTATGTAAATTACGTATGTAATTTATGCCTCTATATACTTCTATTAGTCTTCTGAGATATTTTGAAGTTATAGCTTTAAAAGCATCTGTTAAATGCCTACTTTACCAAGAGAGGGTAGCTATCGGAACAATATTTAAACATTCAAAAATACAGTCCCTTCCGAAACTGTTGGAGCGGTGAGGACACACCACTTCTTTTCGCTGAGCACTGAAGACATTTGAGTTTGAGATCAAAAGATGAAAATGAGTGAGATTTCAGAATTTCAGCTATTTACGTCCAGATGTGTTAAACAATGTAGAACATCTTTAAGGCACAGATACTGGAATTATGTCATTTATGAAAGAACAGGTGTTCACTGGCAGGTGTTTCTTGTTACGAAGGTGTGTTCAATTAGATTGATTGTTTAAACAGTATATAGCTCTGAATGTCTACTCTTGGTTTTAACCTTGGGTTTCACCTATGAAAATTTTGTTTTTAAAAAAACAGTCCAAATCAGACACTGAGCAGCATTCACAATCCAAATCGCAAAGCTGAGGCAAAGATCAGTGGACGGGCGAAGGGTCATGCGATCGATGTCGGCGATCGGAGAGCCGAGGCAGTACTCATAGCCAGTGAATCAGACGGAGGTTAGGCAATGTACGACAGCAGTCAGCGGGCGTAGCAAAGCTCAGAGTCTGTGAAATGAAGCTAAGACAGTAACACAGGTAGGGAGAAGAATACACAGGGGGTGAACACCCGAAATCTGAAAAAACTAAGCATATCTCGCATCTGGCCAACGTGCCAGACACACAGAAATAGGGGAACTAGAGAGGGGAAATGGGACACAGCTGGAAAGAGGCATGATCCCAAATAAGATCCACCAGCGTAATTAAGGCGCTTGCTGTTCAGGGCTGCCCCAAGCAGGCAGATCTTGCAGACGGGATCTCCTGGAGGGGCGTGGTTGCTGTAATGTAGATGGCATTTCCTTGGACCGGTCTGTAAGTGTTGTAAAGAAAGACTCAAAAAAAAAAAAAACAAGTCAGTGACATCACCAACAACCTCCACAGTGAATGGGTGAAGGTATCGCGATCCACCGTTCAAAGAAGACTTTGGGAGCAGAAATGTAGAGGCCATACCACAAGATGAGAAATACTATTCAGCAGTAAGATTCAGAAAGCCAGATTGGAATTTTCAAAACAAAGTACAGAGAGCCACAAAAGTTCTGGACCAAAGTTATATGGACTGAAGAAACCAAGATTAACCAAATGCCAAAGTGTGGAGGAAGAAAATATCTGCTTATGTTCCAAAACACAACTTACGATGGTAGCAGCAGAGTGAATTCAGAAGTCTAGAAAAACATTTTGTATACCAATTTGCAGAGAGATGCATCCAAACTAATTGGGAGGAACTTTATCGTGCAGCAAGGCAATGATCCAAAACACACTATCAACTCAACAAAGGACTTCATTTGGGGGAATGTGGAAGATTTTAGGCTGGGCAAGTCAATCACCAGGCTTTAACCCAATAGACTGCTATTCATATCTCATATTCATCTTTTGATCTTAAATCCAAATGTCTGCAGTGCATAGCAAAAACGACCATAGCCTTGCTGTTCCAATAATTTTGGATTGGACTGTATCTGAGACTGGGCTTAAAAATCCTAAAATACAGACATGCCAACTACATTTATTGATATCTGTTAACATCATGATTAACACATTGAACTATACAGAATGATATTTGTTTATGTTTATACGTTTTTAAGAGCATTCTCAGACAAAGGCTTAATTTTTGCTGGGTAAATGTGTTCTAAAGCAGTTTTTGTATATGTATTATATGTGTGCATTATATACACTTTTTATGGTGACAAACCCTCAATATGATCAATGATTTATTGCATATGAAAGTAACATCTGCAGAGGAACACAAGCTGTCAGGAGATTAAAGTCTGGCTGGGCTTAAGTGACCTGCCAAAACGTTGTTGTCAAGTTGCTCTGGGACAAAGATGGCAAACATGATCGACCAGATGTCACGGACAGCTCCAGCCACCAGGCCCAGTGGTCATGGAATGGGGACACTCTTAAGCTTAGTGTCACATCCTGTGATTCTCCCTACGGCAAAATGAGTCTTTCAGTGCACAGGCCACGTTGGCCTGTGTAGTTGTGCGTGCACATTCATGTGCGCACATGCTTGTAGCTGGGAGCAGAACAAATTGTTCTTGTGGTCCAGATCTCTGGAGCTCTGGTTGGAGTATCAGAACAGAAAAACTGAAATGGAATGTGTGGCATTTTTATATTCCAAACCAGGAACAAAATTTATTTCCCTAACTACAACACGACTAATACCGTATTGCTTACAACTTGGGAAGCCTTATTTTGGCATTTTGAAAAACGGCTTCTGCACCAGAATCCTCTCCCTCATTTTATGGAGCAGTAACTTTTTTATTTTAATTAACCCGGAGAAACCAATGATGGATAACTCCAGTAATGCACAGCTGCTGGTTTGCCACTGTCCATGAGTCAAACCAGGATGTCTTGCCGTTAGCTCCACAACTTCCTCCGGTTTGGCTTGGACACTCGTGAGCACAGTTTCCATGGAGATCTTTCCTTCATCAGTGTTTGGTCCACATAAAACAAACATTTCAGTAGAGGTCATTGTATCTATAACTAACATAAATCTTATTGGCTAAGTAACGCTGAGCATAAGGAGAAAGCTTTTCAGCTAAGAATGATGCTGCCTTTACAAATACTAGCTGTCAGATTATTTAACAACAAATCAGTTCAAGCAAACTGCTGTATAATATGCCTGTTGTTTATTTTAGCTTGATTGTTTTGTAAGCTATTATTTCAGGATTAATGTGAATTGATGAATAAGGAAAATTCATCCATCCTTTCCTCTTCATACTGATTCTCCTGGTGAGGAGCATGCTGGATAAAGAAAATATGAAATACATAAAAAGAGAGGAAACCACGTAGAAGAAGGCTTTGTACACACATACTCACCTGATGCATGCACTCCATTTACTGCTCATATGCAACTTGTTGTAAAAAGACCTTTGCTCACTCCCTGTTCCTACATTTCTGCAATCCTCATTAGTCTTATTTATTGAAAAATAAAAGGCTCAAAGTGTATTACTGCACATGAATTTAAATCTGAATGCTCAGATGTAACTAGGTTTAGAATTGGTCTCACAGTTTAATGAATGGGTAGTTTTGAATGGATATCAATGGACTCAATGGTGCAGGTACAGAAGCGCTAAGCCGCTAATATTTGTTTTTATAGCAAAGTAAAAACATGTCATGCAATAGATTTTATAAGAACTCTCGTTCGAGAAGCAGTCGGGTGCAGCAAAAGAGGAAGATAAGAAAATTTCCTGTAAATGATCATTAGTCAGAAACGCCAATCCAGGCTTATCACTAAGGCAACGAGGGCCATTTCTGATAGATTAATTAACAGTCATGCAAGATGTTCCCCTGCTATTTTGTTGTATATGGGTTTAATGATAAGTGATAGGCTGTGCAAGTACTCAGAATGTTGATAATGTGAGGTAACGATTCAATAGCAGTAATGAGAAATGCATAAAACCAAAGCAAGATGATCAGCTTTAGGGAAAAAAGAAGAAAAAGTCCTGCTTGTCTATGAGTTGCATCCTTTAGGGAGCTACTGTATATGTGAAGATGTGTTTCTGTCAGCCTCAGCCTCTCACAGGCTAATTGGCCATTGGTATCCGGCCCAAGACCACCGTTCAGTAATCAGCGTACTCTGCTGGTGTCCTTGCTGTGAAAAGGAGCAATGAATAAAATATTTTACCGTGCCAAACAAGCGTGCCTTTTCCATCAATAGGATAATAGGACGGGGGCAGGGGGGCATCTGTTGAATGATGCAGAAATGGCTTTTGAGACTAAAGTTAGTTGAACTTGACTTTACACTTGGACTTGAAATGGCTTTTCTCATTGAAGATGCCTATTTTACCTGAAATTTTGCTTAACTTAAAATTACATGTGAATAGTACTATGGTGGCCTTTGACACTGAAATGACTTTTTAAATGGAAATTAATTTGGATTACTAAGGACCAAAATGCAAAAATAATACAACAAATCAAAATTGAAATCACTTTCAGAATTGGCATTTTTTAAATTTAAATAGCCTTTCAATTTGTGCTTTGCCACTTAAAAAAATGCTGTTATGGAATTCGAGCCAGACACTTGATTTGCTATGTGCTTGACTCGCCTACATAACTGACAGGTCGTTTAAACCTCACTTTCTGCCTCTCTACTGAAACACATGGAGAAAATAGGCATCTGAAATATTGACACAACTGCAACATTATAGATGCTTCTGAGAAGATGTGAGGAAAGGCCTTTGTGCAAAGATCAGAGCCAGAAGGGTTTGGAGACAGGACGTCCCTTTTTGCACATCACCACTCAAAAATAATGAGATGTTTTTTTGTCAGTCACTACTAGGTTTTGCTTGTCTTACTCGGACTGCCATTGACTGCTGAGAGTTACCACAGAGTATTCAGTGGCGCTCATCATTTTAGCACCTTCTGCTACACATATTTTATCTTTGCAGCAAGCTACTGGTGCAGATGCTATAAATGTTTACAGTGTCCTTTAAAATTCATTTTTAAAATCCCAAAGCAGCTGGGAACCTTGCCCAAAGGTGGAGAACACCTCGATTTGCACTAAAAAACGGTGCTGCTCGCTTTCAGCACATTCTCATGATGTCACACTCTCCCTTGTGTGAGTTATTTGATAAGCTTTAAACATGATAGCATTCTATTAAGCATCCAGCAGTCTTGTATAATATGCTCTGACTTTTAATGAATTTTCACCTCTTTGGCCTTGAGTACTTCCTCATGTCAGCACAGTTTGGGAAAATCAGTCTGACTCTGATTATAAAAGGTTTTATTTTATTGTTATTCAAAATTCAAAAGATGAATAACATTAACTTCACTGACAAAAATTCCAATGGTTATTCTTAAGCTGAAAAAGTAATGGGTTTTTTTTTGCTTGAAGAAATCTCATTTTTTAGCAAAGCTGAAAATCCAATTTACAGTTTAACGTACAGTAAGTAAGAGAAATTCCTACACCTGGACTGAACTGCGACTTATACTATTTAAATAACTAAATGATGTATGCATGTTCTTCCTCATTAAAGAATTGATCACTTTAGACAGGTACAAAGCCGTGAAGAAATGCAATGACTTACACAATACCACATTGCCACAGTGACGACAGGTATTGTGCATTTTGTATGCAAGTTTGAAACACAAACACACCAACGTAGTCCTTCTTATAAGCTGTAGATTTCACTGCCTTATTCCGGCACTTAGAAGACATGTTTACCCAAACTAACATGCTACTCGATGACAGAAGTGAAAGGTTGTGTTGCATAGAAAAAACTGGCAGTTGCCCTTGGGCTGGTCAATCCTAAGGCAGCCGCCAAGGGCGCCAACTGACGAGGGGAGGGCCATACACTCAGCCGGCTGATTTCACCTCCGTGTGGTGCACACTTTCTGAGACAAAGTGACACCCTTATAAATACTTGTGCCCTCTGCAGTGCCAAAACAGAACAACTTTGTAGGGGGAAGGAGAGGGTGACCAAGGACATTGTTAGGTTAGCACAGTGTGATGGTAGCTACCTGCTTGCTTGCTAGTATACCTGTATTTTCTTGTCATCCAAGAAATCAATGCCATCTAGACATCATGGACACTGCCAGGTTCTGGAGTGTTCATAAATGTTTTATGGACAGATCACACATGTATTCAGCCCGAAGTTACTGTAATGTGTGTGTGTGTCATGTACAGTATATATTACGCTGTGGAGATGTGATTATAAACCTGCTATTTTGACCATTTTTTCAGTCCTGACAAGGGGAAACTCAATTTTATAAAAATCTGTAACTGCTCTCATAAAACTAAAAATGTCAAAAGTCTTGCATTTTATTTCGTTGCTTATGGTTAAGGTTAGGCCTGTTGTGTGGGTGTATGCGTGTGTGTCCACACATGTACCTGTAGGGGGCATCACGCACCACGGGGTGGTTAATGTTCGGTTGTTTGGCAGCACGGCTTTCCAGACCAGCATGCCTAGATGCCTCACTGCCCCCATGTGGCTCAGTGAAATGTTTAACCTCATTTACTATGTCCGTCTAATAACTCAGGACTGCTTACTCTTTCTAATATTTTTATCTCTAAAAAGGGGAAGCAATTACAGCTAATATATGCCGATTTGAGTTAAATTGTATAAGAGCATTTTTTTATACTCATTGCCAGAAAATTACTTTTTCCTCATTAGTAGAGAAGGATTTTATTTCTAAGGTGATGAAGGTTAAGTGTCTCGTTCGGCAGCAAAACCTCCCTGGGACCTGAACCTGGGCCCTGCAGCTTGCTAGGTTACAGGGACTTATTTAACCATTTGTCAGCCTGATGGCTTCGCCCGTCTGGTGGGTGTCAGGAAGAAGAGAACTCACTATCCACACTTTGGTGTTGCAGATTCGGATGTCTGCGCCTTAGAAATGCTGACGGCAGTTGCTGGGAGAGGGGGCAGTAATTCCTGGGGACACAGGAGCTCCTCTGGGGAGAGTGAATGCGCAGTGCCAACGTTTCACACGCTGAAATTAAGCATCAGGTGAAACTCAGACCTGGTATAAATATGTCACTTTGAACTTCAATTACTCTAAAATCAGTGATCCATGTTCTTCTGTTCCTCAGAAGTGCTGTTTATTCAAAATCATACAGCTTGTTCAAGTTTCAGACCCATCTTATTGCTCTACACTAGACCAAATAAATGTACCAGCCCTGGACATGGAACAGAGGACCTTTCCATTTGCATCATCCAATCTTCAACACATCTAAATTTAGCATAAATCCTCAGAAATCTGGATTATAACTCTTATAATCTTTTTTTTTAGTGAGTGTAATTCATAGAAAAGAGCTGGTCATTCGATAAGCTCAGCTGGGGTCAAAAAGCTCCTATAACAAGCTTTTCCCCAATAAAAGAGGTCTGGCGGGTTCAGTTCTGATCAGATTATTTACAACTTTGCAATGTTGTTCTGAGGAGTAGCTGTTTCATCATCTTCTGCACTGAGTCATCTTTCCCCCAGTCTGGAACAGTAAATATGAGACTTCTTCTGGAAGAGACGGTTATGCTAAATGTAATCTCATGATATGGGGATGGGATGAAGGAATGTGGGGGTGGCAACCATTTTGATGGAACTGTGCTGAGAAATACAAAACCATTTCATCTTCAGCAGAAGGGAAAGACAGGAAATCAAAATACGCATTTGATCTTGACTCCAGCAGTAGTAGCAGAGAGCAGGGTCTGGGCATGTGTTAACTTTATAGGTACAGCTGAAGTGAATGAGTGACATGCTCTAGGATTTCCACACTTGTCATGAGACAGACAGTCCCCAGATTATGAACGAGATTAATAATAAAAGTAGCTATATACTGTACAGTACCGTGCTGTACCTCGAGCCGACACACCGCTGATGCTGCTCCTCAATGCTTTTCACACAATAGAATACAAATCAATAAAGATAGTCAGAAATGTGCGCCTTCCTTCTTAAACAAAAGGATTCTGATGATTTCTGATTCAGCAGCTCAGTGTTTTGGAAGTAAACAACAGGAAAATTATTTCGTTCGAACAACGAAATAACATAAGACACTCTGCCGGTACAATATGCTCAAAACAAGACTGAAGAATAATAAGTTAAATGCCTAGATTAACTTAAATTGTGTAAATTCACTCTGCCAGGAGCTAATTAATTAAGAGTTCAGCAAGAACCAAAACCAGCATGTCATCCAACTAACCTGGAATTACCCAGTTCGGCTGTGGAGCTGAGGGAGAGACCAACCTTCTGACTCACTCATCACACACATGGGCTAATTTTGGCTTCTCTGGATCTCCTCACCACGGCTGCTTAATGCTGCCCAGCAGAATTCAAAAATGGATCTCCGCAGTAGCACACACCTTGCTTTTACCAAAGAGCAGCTAGTAATGCAGAAATCATTTTCCTTTGTTTATCTGCATTTAAACAGCAAGCCGCCTTTGCTCCATTAGACTTGAATCCTGCCTTTTTTCCAGCCTCTGTCTGCCACCAAGGGGTGCAAAAAACATCCACCAATTATCATTGTCACATTCATTAATATGATCGTCATCTTACCCAACATTGCAATTATGGTGCTAATTAAAACATCCCCTGTGAAATTATGAATAAGAAGTACCTCAAAACATCATTCTAAAACTCTCTGGAAACTTGAAGCAGCACTAATATTCCCAGCTACACTGTAGCAAATTGCTGTCATTTCACAAGCCTGCAGGGTTAATTTCATTTCACCTGATCCAACCGAATGGAATGATACACAATATGACTAAAATTCAAATAATTATTCCCAAAGTGCTGAGACAACTGTTAACACCTGAACACCTGGCTCACCCCTGAGAGCACAATAAATGCAATAAATTAGCTGAAAATCTCAAGACAGAAACAGACATTTTTGCTAAATATTTAGTTTCACTTATTTCTCAATATATGGGTATGCGTCTGTGTAAAATATAATTTTTTTTGTAAACTCCAGCTTGGCTCTTCTCTGTTTCTCATTAATGGAGGGCTTCTGCCTTGCTTTATGGGACTTCAGTTCTGCTTTGAAGAGCCTGTTACAAACTGACCTAGCAGTGCACTTTACACCACTTACTGTTTCCCATTCCTTTTGAAGGTACTTGATGTCATCCTCCGATTTATGAGGCACTGCCGGATAAGTTGGCGGTCATCTCTGACATTAGAGAGTTGCTTCTGCCCTCTACCTGGCTGGTTTTTGGTTATTGTCAGTGTCTCCTGCTTTACCTTGTTCTTATATACTGCAGTCTTAGAATTTTTGAGCCTGGAAGCAACTTGCCGCTCAGCGTAGCCTTCTGCCAGCAGAACCAGGATTAAACCAGGATTTAACAATGCAGATTCTTAAAAAATATGCAGTGGTCTCTTAATTTTTTCCAGAGCTCTACATTCAGTGCCAAGTTTAACAATCTGAGTACTTAGAATAATACTGAGAATTTTTGGAATGAAGACCTATACAAGTTATAATGGTTATGGTGTTTATATGTATTTTTTCAAGAAGACTTTTGCTGAAGTTATGTTTATATGATAATATCTATCACTATAGATATTAAATGGGATTCTATAGATATTAAATGGGGTTAAATGGGATTCTGTCTACTATCAACTGCAACATATATGACATAGACTAGGAAGACCTAATTTTAGATTGACTTTTTGAGGGACAGGTGTTAATGTTAAACAGGAGCACTCGTTACCTGTAAAGGGAAGCACCTTAAATAGTTAAGGCAAAAGGATCAGATGATCATGCATGTGACATGAATTTCCAGGCTAGCACACTGCTAACACAGGCTCGCTCCGTCCTGCTGAACACTGTCTCAGCACATCGCTATGCCACTGGCTCGATGTTTAACGTACAGTGATTGATGTAAGTCTTCAGACCATAATAATGCTACAACTTCCCCCCAGCAGCAGATGTAGAATATATTAGCCTGTAGCCTCACAGCTGCCAGTTTGTTGCTTTTCGGGCTCTCGTCTCCAGTACGTTAGTTATATAATGATAGGTTAGTCCAAGACTACAAGCTGAATGACATCCTAAATGCATGTTCATGCAAAATTTCTTTCTTGGTTGCAACACACAGGGTTGACTCGGGATTCTGTATATTAATAAAGGTGAAATTCCAAGGGCCCCTAACTTTGTTGATGTTAATATAATAATTAATAATATAGTGGAGAAGACACCGAACTTCCAGCTGAAGTTTACAGCTGGTGAAGGGCCAGACCAGAGGGAAAGTGCTGAAGCTGCACATTACATATGGATAAGTACATTTATTAAGGTGTCGATATATATCTTCCTTGTGCTGCACTGGCAACCCATCCAGAGATGCAAAGTTCAGGTCCAGGAAGAACAAATCCCGACAAAGATTTTGTTTCAACCATCAGTTGAATACTCTGTAACTGTGACTGTTTATTCACAATTGGTTGAAACAAAATCTGACTCTGGATTTGTACTTCCTGGACCTGAATTTTCTACCGCTGAACCCATCCATGGTGACCCCTGCCTTATCTGTTTCTGGGGATAGATTCCAAGATCATGCTGACTCTGTAATGGAAGTAAATACAGAATAGTGATGCGTTTTTCATTCCCATGGGGAAATTGCTTTTTTGCATACCCTATCCTGCTCTCCATGAGACACACAGACGTTTACAGGTGAGAACAAGTCGTGGGGTCAGAGCACAAAGTTAGCCAGCGTTCAGTACTTTTGGAGCACTTGAGGATAAGGGCCTTTGTTAAGGGCCCTGCTGTGACACCACATGGGATGTTAGCCATGGGATGTAAACCAACAACCATCTGATCACAAGTTCCATATGTGAGATGCCCTTGATTAAAGCCTCACATGTTATCAAGGAGTCACCCACTGACAAAAAGCATAGACAGACCTTTTCATGTCTCCTACAGAGGACCCAGGTTTTGAATGCTGCTGAGCAGAGGCCCACAAACATCGTCAGATGTCCCTGGGCTATCTGAGGTTTCGGAGGCTCCCGAATCTTTTCTACGATGTTGTAGCAAAGGAGGTTGAAGTAGTGGCAGCCCAAGTCCATTTGACTCTCAAGACAAGCTTCATCATGGGTGACCCTCTCCCCCAAGTCTTCCCCGCCTAATTGCATCATGTTCTAGTGTGGAGATGGGGGGGGGGGGGGGTGGGGGGCACAAGTTTTTTTGGGGCCAACCAAATAAACCAATTAAAAATGTAAAAAAAAAAGTGCTTTAAAGCC
>JAODKC010000107.1:30182931-30206075 GCA_026777985.1 Mormyrops attenuatus
TCCCACGGTGGCAGAGCTGGAGGCAGGGGGGCCGCGGGTGGCGGCCGAGGAGGAGGCAGGGGGACCTCAGGTGGTGGATTAAACCCGCACATTAAAGTACATCTGCTGCTGACACAGCAGGCTTATGCATCAAATCAAACCGAAGGCATGAGGACACACTTCTCCAAAGTGTATTGCTCGGCAAAAGTTATCAGGGAGGACATCACCCCCCACTCAGCAAAATTCGTCATGGGGCTGGGTTTTTAATTCCTGACCAGCACTGCTTCTAACGTGTGCATATTTTGGATTGAACTAAAAATACATAGACATTGAGCAGAAAATATGAAACTCCATATATTTATTTATTCATTCATTCATTCATTCACTCATTTATTTATTGCCGTTTTGATGAGTGCAATTCCCTGTTGAAGCACATACTTATATACAACACTGTCTGCACCTGTGTGAGTCATCCAGCTGTTTCTTATCAGTCCGACTCACTGTGTGTGCTCCAGGTTGGTCTCTTTCTCGGGATTCCCCAACAGAGACTGTGAAGTTACAACAGAGTTAAAACATGTGGCTGTCAGCAGACAAGAATTTCTGACTTCTTCTCAAAATTTTCTGACTCCAACAGATTAGAATTTAAACTGTAAAATAAGTAAAGTGACATTATGGTTGTCCAGTTGAATAATAATTTTAGTGTTTATGCTGTGCTAATAAAGCACACGGGATTTAAAATGTCCAGCATATACCGTTTAAAAAAGACAACTCTGTGATTGCATTCTTACGGAGTCCCCGAAGTCCCATAGAGTGATTTTTTAAAATCGTGTGCGTACAAGTTATGTATCCTGGTCGCACAAGTTATAGTTATCTTTTGCACACAAGTTATTATTTGAAAGGAACAGGTTAGCTGCGTATAGCTGTCATGTTGTAAGAGGTTTATTTCAGCACGCCGCACTACGTTTGCTAGACGTGGCATAAGGGTTCAATAAGATACAATAGCCTTGCAATTAATATTACTGGAAGGAGTAAATGCAATGCTGCTGCATACTACTATGGCGTTAAGGCTGAGTTACACAGTGCGTGTAAATGGTTGCAACAGAGGTGAAGCGCCATGAACAATACTTTTTCCTTTCATTATCATAGTAAAACAGGTATAAGCATGTACAATAAATACAATAAATAGGTGTCAGTAATGACAAAAAATGTTAGGGGAACTCGGTGAGGCGAACAAATCAACAAACTGAGTAAAGTGGCAAACATAATGTCTTGACGCGACCGAAACAAACATCAGTGTCAACAAAATTAAAGTTATTTACGTTATTATGTAGTAGGCCTACTTTTCATGAATTATTCGAATATGATTCGCAAATTGACAGAATATAGCGTTGTGCATACTAATCTGTCAAAACAGATCATGTTCGCCACTCAGTTTGCTGATTTGTTCGCCTCACTGAGCTCCACTAACGTTTTTTTGTTATTTACTCTACCTGTTTATCATAGTGTATGACTATGATTACCGATAAAAAGTATTGTTCATGTCGCTTCACCTCTGTCGCGACCATATGCACGGACTGTATAATTCAGCCTTAATGCCAAAGAATCAGAGTTTGCAGTATTTCTAAAAATGGAAAATGAGTTAATGGTGTTGCTTGATGACTGTAAATTAATGTCTTTCCAGTTCGAAGTCCCACAGAGAGATTTTTTTAATTGTGTGCGCACAAGTTAGCTGTCTTATAAGAACTTAACTTGTGCGCACAAGATATGTATAGTCCAAGAAGGAAGGAAATTGTTACATAACATCAATCAAAAACTAATAAATCAATTGATCAATTACTGTAGATACCAGCATTCTCCCAGAAATATACAGATATGCCAAAGTAGGATGCTGAGTGATAAAAATTGTAGTTACACTCAATTTCCAGAGAGTAGGGATATGTACAGTAAGTCAAAAGACTGAACGCACCTGTCGTTAATGCATTTATTTGTATTTTAGCTATGTTCTTCACCTTATAGCAAAAGCCTGAGGACATGAAGTAATACATAGCAGGTATTGCAAAGACCAAAAGAAGTGAAAGGGAGGAAGAGTGATTATGTTATTCTTGACACAGCATAGCACAACAACAAAATGTGTCCTCTGCATTTAACCCATATGACATAGCGGGGAGCAGCTAATTCAGCACGCAGGGAGCAGTGTATGGGGGCAATACCTTGCTCAGGGTACCTCAGTGGTATTTCTTTGGTCAGGGATTTAAACCAGCAATCTTTCAACTACAAGTGTGCACCTAAAACCATTAGGCCACCTCCGCCTTGGGAGTTCAGCAGCTCAAAATTTTCTCAAATTTTAGACTGTTCAGAATAGAACCCCTTTACTTCGATGACAGCATTGGAATTCTTTCAACCAGTTTCCAAATGTAGCTACCTGGAATGCTTCTCCAACAGTCCTGAAGGACTCTGGGCACAAATTGGCTGCCTTGCTCTTACTCCTCAGACCAACTCATTCCAAACCAGCTTTCTAGCGTTCCGGTCAAGGGATATTGGGGGCCAGGTCGTCTGTCACAGCACTCCATCATCTCTTTCCTTGTTCACAAGATAATACTCACTACAAATCCTTCAGGTGTGCTTGGGTTTAATTATCTTGTTGAAATGATTTTCAATCGGTGTGTTCAGACTTTTGACTGGTACTGTAGCTGTTAATCTCAGCTAGCTATATTGGTATCACACTGTATTAGAGATGGCACCGATCAGATACCCATTATAGGAATCGGGCTGATACCGGCAAAAGAATTGGATGCTGGATTGGATATTGGGGGGCGGGTAGTAAGAAACTGACCCAATTATCCATCAGAGATAGGTCTAGTCTATCTAGTCTAATCTTTAAAATGCTTGCAGCATAACAAATACAATTGTATAATATTTGTTATTAATGTGTATTACAGCTGACAAAGTATGTTAGGATGTTAAGGTATACTTACTTGCAGCTTATGAATGTTTTGCAAGTACATGCATTATGAAGGTGAACTGAACGCTCTATAAATATATAATGAATGCATCATGAAGGTATAGTTAATGTAAAGTGCTACCATATACTTACAAAAAAGCATGACACATTATAGCTATGTTTATTATGCATTATGAATGCTTCATAATGTAATACAAAGTATCATTGCATTATGAAGGTATCTATAGTGCATTATAGATGACAGCTTCATTGGAGCTTATGAAGTATTATAATCAACACTATAATGCCTTATGACTATCAATAGAAGATGCTGTAATGCTTTATTAATTCTTATACTGACCTTTATAATGCATTATGAATGTATCTATAATGCATTATAGATAACAGCTTTAAGTAAAGTGTTACTGTTGCATTTTCTCTTATTAGTTTTAACCCAAAAAATATAATAAACGAAACTTCCAGCTCCCTCCAGTCACATCTGTCACAGCAGCTTCTTTCCCCTCTTACAGAGAGGTGACAGTACCTTCATCTTGTCATTGGACACACTTGCTGTTTTGTCATTCTCAAGATGTCAGCAGCCGCCTCTTCTCCTCTGCACAGCTTACAGATGGTTTCAGGTTCACACTGTAGGTTGGGAATTACGGGTTATTATACTGGAATATATTGTGGAAATATCCAGCTGTTAAAAAGTGACAAATTGTTAAAGTGCAATATGGACAAGGTTTTGCATATGGCTGTTATTAAGAAAACACTCAAAGAGCACCCATTCTGTAGCCTTCCTGCCAGTTTGTCTCATTCCCATCAGACATAACACTGTCGGCATGGTAACACCCAACCAAAAAGCCAATATAGAGCTAAACAAATACTTAGAAATTTTTCGGTGACCAATAATAGATCAGCCATGGTTTACTTACATTTATAATGCCAGTTAATTTTCTCTACAAACACAGCACTGCAGTTTCCAAGGGAGCAAATCTTACTATCGATTTTAATGAAAACCCGAGATAAGAGGAATACCGACTGTTACATCATATTAGTTTATTTTAGCAAGACATTTGCTTATTTTCCTGCATCATCCTTGGTATGTGATATTGCTTATAGTATTTGTTCTATTCTATAGAACCTTAATGCAAAAGTTGTGTGTCATCAAGCATGTAGGCAATCACTCCCAGAATAATACCATAAAGACTTAAAAGCAACGTGGCATATTGACAGGTGAAATCTATCACTCTGAGCTGCAGACGTGAGCAGTAAAAACCGTAATCACACATGCAACCCTAAGACATGTCTTTTATTCCAAAACATTGGACAATATGCAATATATACATGCGCAATATCCCAAGCCAGCTGAATTTTCTGCATGAATGAAGGTCTGATCTCAGTTTATGTTGCATATAGACCTCTATTTCTAGATGGAACCTGACTGTTCAGAACAGTAATATTTATGATGTTATAGGTCACCTCTCATTCAGCAGCCCATTTAGACTGTCCAGGGGGCGCACCCTGCTCCGGGCACCCTGCTTTATCTGTGTGCTTGCATCCATCCATTCATCCACGTTCTAGCCACTCATCCAGAATAGGGCTGTGGACAATGGAGTTTCTAGCTTGTATGGAACCCTGGGTGAATCCACCCCCCTCCTAGATGACCCCCCCAACAAAAAAAGCACCATTCAGTCATTTTTATTAAGACATTTTAAACGGTACAAATACATTAAAAAATTTAAAACTGATTTTACTATTTCCATATTGGTATTGTACAAAGTTAGAGATGCACTATTTGATTTGATTCCCCCACTCCCCCTACCTCGGGCTTTCAGTGGGGCAACCAGAGGTCAGCCCACCCCCATCCTCTTCTCCATCCTGTACTTTCGAGTGGTAACCTACCTAGCTGGCAAACTAGAATTACGGTGCCTACTCCAACAACTGGCCCACATGGTAACATGATGTCATTGATGTGACGTACAAATGAGTGATAGAAAACCCACTGCACAAATGTCACAGTAACATTTTTTTGTGTGGCTGCCCCATGCCACCCCAGGCATGATGCCGTCCTGTTTGACCATTTATATGTCACCCTTACCGTAATTCGCTATTGGCTGTGGAGGGTTGGAAGTCCATCCCAGGTACAAAGCAGGGATGCACCCTAAGAAGTAGTGGTGTAACAGATCCATGATCACCACGTATGGCAAGCCATTTTTGCTTTAATTTATTTCTATAGAATATCACAAATAAAGGTCTAAGTAGAATGCAACTTTGTGGTATCAGAAGTTCGATTGCAACTAATCCTAAAACCACATTTAGGCATGAGGCTCAAAGGGATAAACCTCTGTGTATGTGTTTGGAAGGTTGTTGGATTGAGCCTGGCTTCAGCATGTCTGTGGGCCCTTGAGCAAGGCCTTTAACCCCCAACTTCCTGGGTGCCACTACAAGTAGCGGCTCTTTGCCGCCAAGCTTGCTCTCACTTATAGAGAGCAAGATGGGGGGTGAAAATGAGAATTTCCCCACGGGGGTCATAATCAATCCTTGATAGCGGAAATTCAAAGTGTTCAGATTCAAAATGTTTTTCTCATTCATTTCAAAATGATTTTCTCATGGAATTTAAACTCCAAAACTTACTACCTTATGCCAGACGAAATGAATGAAATATCAAAACTGTGATACCAGTGGCCAATAATGTAATTACATACGTTTGAAACTCACTAGCTAAAAGAGAATTTCTGATATCAAGAACTGGCATTTTAACTAGATAAACAGAATATCCAATATCAGTAATATGCATTTAATCTTGTTAAAACCAAATATCTGATATCAGAAATAGAAATTATAACGAATCACAATTGAAATGCTGATATCAAAAATTTGCATTCTATCTAGGTAGAACAGGATTTGTCATATCCCCTATGAATTAAAGCTAAAATGGCTTGCCATACATACAAAGCAGAGTTGCAGTGAAAAGGTGCAGATAAATCAGTTTCAAGTGAATTAACTTGCGTTCCAGTGAATGAGGCATGTAATAAGCAGTGACCCCCCCCACACAAACACACTTTTTTTTTTGCTGATCTAAAAAATGATCTGATCCGTGACTCAAAAATCATGATATGATCCACGCCATGGGTTGCACCCCTACTGAGAGGGATGCCAGTCTAGCTCAGGGCACTCACACTACGGCCAGTTTAGAGACACTATTTTTTCTAATCTGGAGGATTCCAGAGTACCTAGAGGAAACATCCACACTGGAGAGGGGCAGGATTTGAAACCTAAGCCCTTCAAGGGTGAAGAAACACTGCTGTGCACTGACTTGCCAGCCTGCTAAGCTTATGTACAGCCATGCTTCGCCACCTAGGCCTTGGTGGACCACCCAGCACCGGTCCACGTTTTTGCTCCGGAAGCTGGGAGGGAAATACTGACATACAGCATAAGCATAATGAACATAGGTCAAAGGTCATGCACATCTTTCACCTCACTAATATGGGCCGTGCTGTTTGCCATAGGTAACTTTTTCTTTGTGCTTGCTCTCTAACCTTTCATAACGTTCCACCCATCCATCAGTCTTCTGTAACTGCTAATGGTGCTGACCCTGGAGCCAATCCCAGGCACCATGGGGCACAAGGCAGGGGGAGAGTGCAGTTAACTGCATGTTAACACTGGTACATGTAAAACATGCCGCCTTCAAGCACACAGAGTCAAGCTCACAGTTCTGGATGTGCGACGTACCCAGTGAGTCACTCTGCATTGCCTTCACCATTAAACAATTATGCTTATAGAAAATCATATATGTATAAATAATTTTAAAATGATATGTTTCGATATTGGCAAAAAAACGTTAGTGTGTGGCTGTAGATGCAAACTGCTTAACCTTCTCTCTGTAGATATGCTCAATTGGCTAGATGAAAAATATAAATGTTATTAGTAAATATTTATTGCATTCACTTCTTTTTGGCAAGGCTGAATCAATCTGGCTTTAGCTAGTAATTTAGGAACAACAAAAACAGAAAATGTTAATAGAACAACAACCAAAATGGTTCCACCATATGTGTTGTGAAACCTTTAATGGTGTGCTTAAAATCTATTATTTTTTCTGTTATTTCTGACAAACGCTATTTGTCATTTACTGAACGGTTACCTGAATGTCATTGTAGGCTGGGTCATTAGCTTGCCTTTGCTTATAGCAGAAGTTCACATTAACTGGTAAACAGCCAAGGGGGACTAAAAAATAATTAATTCAGTAATATGTGCTCTAATTTGTGGTCATATTATTGTGGAATGTTATTCATATGCTGCTAATATCAAGGAACGGCTAATTGTCTTTGTTAGTCATGACTTTTATGAGGCTTTGTATGGTATACAAAGGATGGTGAATTTCTGCTTTGTATATTCACCTTATTAAGTGCACCTTGGTAGTACCAGTTTGGACCCCCTTTTGCCGTCAGAACTCCCTTAATTTTTTGTGCTTTGGTCCGTATTGACATGCCAGCATCACACAGTTGCTGCAGAATTGTCGGCTGCAGCTTCATGACCTCCCCTTCCACCACATCCCATAGGTGCTCTGTTGGACTCAGACCTGGTGAGTGTGGAGGCCATTTGAGGACAGTGAACTGACTGTCATGTTAAAGTAACCAGTCTGAGATGACATGGCGTGTTATTCTATTGGAAGCAGGCAAAAAAATATCCCCCACACCATTACACCAGTAGCATGATACGATACAAGATAGGAGATTTTTATTTGCCATTTGTGCATAGAATCAACATTCCAGGCACATTGGAATTCTTGTGCAGAGTCAAGTTAGTAAGAAAGAACACTTATTTAGATACACAAAGGAAAGAAATTTTAACTACAAGTACTAATCAAAAAATACAATAAGTACTGCAAATTATTGCATAGTGAGCAGCAGCCCAAATTGCTGATACAATGATTCAGGATGGATTCATGCTTTCATGTTGTTTACTCCAAATTCTGACCCTACCATCTGAATGTCGCAGAAGAAATCAAGACTCATCTGACCAGGCAGCGTTTTCCAATCTTCCAATTTTGTCCAATTTTCACTGTAGCCTCAGTTTCCTGTTCTTAGCTGATTCAGAAAAAAAATAATTTCAGGGACATTTTTTTTCATTGTTTTCAGTTATTCATAAAACAATCCCCCAAGCCTCTCTGTGAATTTCACATATAGCTCTTTGTTCTCATTGTATATCATTTACTAGTTGAAACTGTTGGACACTAACCAGCACTGTTGTTCAGTCAGAGGGTAAAAATCTGAGCAACAAACCATTACAACTAAACTAAACTAGCAGTATATGTCCAGTACCTAATTGAAGGCACAGCACCAAGGAACCTCAATATCTCAAAAGAATCCTCGACTTGTTGCTTTCAGGTGAGTCCCAGTGCTTGACTGCCTTATTGTCCATTTGCTCTTGCTTATTTCTGATTGTCGGCCAAATCAGAACACATGTTATGGCGAATGGAGTTTGAGCCAATTATGTGAAAGTTTCAGGGCTCATTGGAGGCAGGGGCACTGTAAGGGGGGGGGGGGGAGATAAGCCAATTCCCCTGACTGACAGGGGCCCTAAAAAAATTGGAGCATAATTGAATTGGTCTAGGTTGGGGGCCCAATATGATATGCTGTCATGGGGCCCGAAGTCTGTAGCGGCACCCCTGATTGGAGGTATAATTTTAATGTCCGGTATTTTGCAGGACAAGAGCTTGCAGTGGTAGGTGGAGAATCTAAAACATGGTATCTTCAGGGACCATAAGGATGAAGGGATGATAGTGTGATCCAGGCTGCTTATGCAGTCAATGCATCAACTCAATAAGTTCAGCAGTTAATGAGGAACAAACAAATACCCCAGATGTTTTTGGATACCTGCAAGACAATGTCACTGGAAAAGTAGAACTCGTCAGTTCTGAGCTTCTCAACAGCTGGGAAGAGATTCATATTTAATAAGATGAGAAAGGGAAGCAGGAGTTAAACTAAGCCTTTTGGTAATCCTGTCACATGCACTGCCGAAATATACAATATTTCTTTAAATCATACAATATCTATGTAAACCAACAAACCCCCTAAAAGATGATAAATCTACTTTGTATAAGGAATATAAACAAGAGAAATGCATTTGCAGTAGAGAATGGTATTTTTCACCCTCCGCGGTAAACTTTACCAAACATTACAGTAGCACATTTCATTTGATCTTAGAGATCACTTATCTTTGTTTATGTCTAGTGACATATAAGCAAAGCTTTATTTATTCCTGAAATCCTAAATCCCTCAGGAGGATAGAAACAGTCAGTTTACCCAAACAGAGAAAAAGAAAGGCATGTTTGAGAGTGCCCCAATCTGTCAGTGTAATCTGTCAAACTTGCTCTTCGTTGATGTTGAGTCATTGACATGGTCTGCTGGTGACGGCGCGCGCTTTCACATTATTGCATTACAGGACTGCCATGAAACCTTTCAGAAAATATTTTGTCAGAGTCTGGCCTTCAGCTGTGTGACAGCACCACCACTAAGGATCTGTAAGTCTGGGAAAAGTAAATTTCCAGGTAAATTGCTGTTGAGAGACAAAGGCACAGATGTCAGGGCATCTATCCCCTTCATGTCCCTCTGTTATGGTATCATGATATTTTGATAACGTCACACAACGGTGATAAACAAATAGTCCCTCTTTGTCTATATCAATGTTTCCCAACCTGGTCCTCGGAGACTCCCAGACAGTCCACATTTTTTTGCTCCCTCCCAGCTCCCTGCCAGACAGTTCACATTTCTGCTCCTTACCGGGAGCTAGGAGGGAGCAAAAACATGGATCGTCTGAGGGTCCCCAAGGACCAGGTTGGGAAACACTGGCCTATATGGCACTATGCTCTCTTTTGTTTGTCTTTTGTACTGAAAAACCTGATTTTTGCCAGCCTCATTGGCAGATATTTATCTAAACATTCACCAGAAAAATAAATGGTTTAAAGGATTTTTTGTCGCCCGTATGTTGCATAAATTAATTAAGAAAATATTGGTCTTTAAGCCACTCTCACTATTTTGGCCAAGATAGTTTTTCTGTGCTAGACAGTTTGAAACATACTACAGGTATAATTCAGGATAAAATGGAAGCTGCTTTTTAGGGGGGGTTGAGTGGGCTACACATTTACTATATCACAGGGTTGCGAGCCACACAGTAAGGGGTGCCATCCCCAAAGCTGCAGGGGATCTGTATGACAGCATGCTTCATCTGCATATCGTCACAGTGTTTTGGAGCGGACTCGTGTTCGAAGGGACTGGGTTCATCTCTTATCAAGCTTCGGGGGCTGGGGAGATGAAATCCTCATAAAACAGTTCCAGATCCCCTGTTGTTACGTGTTAATCAGCAAACACCACAGACAATGCCGACCACCGTTCAACAAGCCAGTGGGATATGGCTCAAATACCATGCCGTTATTTGTGAGCTGGAAAATTAGAGTAGAAATTATCTGGCGCCTTATTGTTCATGATGATGAGGGCTCCTAAATTCTGCAGCTCACACAGGCAGCACAAAAGGTATGTTTTCCCTCTGTGACAGGAAACCAGGGGCTTCATGGTGTAATTTTTTTCATTTACTTGTGCAAGTTTGTTAGTCTTTAGCAATGTACTGTTCAAATGATGCAGTGATTGCAGTGCTTCCTTTGTATGTGGAAAGCAGTTAAAATTACAGCCTTTAATTAAAATGCATTTTACAATGACCGAGACAAAACAATTTTTATTGTAATCTATGTCATCTCAGATAGGAATGTGCTCATTGTGAAATCTAACGAGTCTGCGGGTGTGTTTTTGAAGCCATTAAAGAAATTAAATTTGCTACAATTTAAAAGGGTTGAAGATTTGTGTCTGTTTTTTGTCAGATTTCTGCAATATTTGCCATATTTGTAATTCCATTTCCACACTGATTAATGTCTATGATTGTGACTGAATGGATGATGAGCCTGAGGTAAAGGAGGACAGAAACGACTGACAGAACCTCTAATACCTGCAGCGGGTAGGCACGCCATCCTGGGTTCCTTCCTGCCTTGTGCTCATGGTTTTTATGATCAACTCCAGACCCCTGTGACACTGCACAGGATAAGTGGGTAGAGAAAAAGGATGGCTGTAACTTATAATGTACTAATAAGTTTCTATCAGTTATCAATATAGTATTGGATAACACTTTACATTAACTGCATGTTCAAAATGGCTTTATAATGCATTCCTAGAACATTCAGTTCACCTTCATAATGCATTCATAGAACATTCATAAGACGCACATATGTATACCGCAACATCCTAACATACCTTAACAGCTTTAATATACATTAATAACAAACATTATACAGGTATAATGTTAGGATGTTACTGTATACTTACATGCTGATTATAAATGTTTGAAGAATGCATTATGAATGCATTATGAAGGCGCAATGAATGTTCTATTAATGCATTATAAAGACATTATGAAAGTGCAGTTAATGTAAAGTGTTGCCCAGTATTGTCACGTCACAGTGTGGACTGATAACACAGAGGAGTTTACAAACAGAACAGGAAACAAAAGGGGCCACAAGGGGTGTAATGAAGGCAGGAAGATAAAACAAGAACTAAGCTAATTTGGGGAAACAGACAAGAAAACCATTCAGGAACCAAGCAGGGAGCAAGTACAATTACAGACTAACGAAAACAGTGTAGGCAGGCACCGATATACAGAGATGATGAGGTCTGAATTAGGGACAGGTGTGAGCCATAACCAGTTAATCGATCACTAAGGACTTTAGTCAACATGGAACAGGTGGGGGTCATTAATAATCATAAGGCAATAAAGACTCAAACACCAGGAAATACTAACACAGGAGAAACACGGATAACCAGTAAAAGGCAAGTCCAATACTGAATAACAAAACTCAAAAGTCCACTGAAGTTGGCCAGCTCCACAACAGTAGGAGATGCTCAGATCTCAACCATAATACTCAGCCCACTCAGCCACGCAGCAGCCTGGGGAGCAGCAGAAAACACTCGGACATGTGAAGTGCACAAAACTAAGGGAAAGAGAATTGGGTGGCCAGCAACACCAGCTGGCCAAACAGGGAAACGGGCAGGACAGGACCAACTAGGAACTAATCCTGACACAGTATTGGTTTATTCTGTCGCGAACAGGATGAATGATCACATAGACCAGTTGCCTAAATCCTCAAAACAGGTCTGACAGTTTTACTGAGAAATTTTATATGAATGACAGCTACATTTATAAAGCACTTCAAGACACCCAAAGCACTTTACAGAACCAATGAGCAGCCACTACAGCTACTACCACTGTGTAGCACCCACCTGGATGATGCAACAGCTGCCCTTCTGCACGAGTATGCTCACCACACAGTAGCTAAGGTGGTGAAGGGGCCGGAGAAAATGCACCAGTTAGATATAGGGAACGATTAGGAGGTCATGTTTGAAAGGTCCATGGTGGGTCATTTTAGGCAGGTCATCAGGGTACCACCTCTATCAAAAGGTGCCTGGGGATTATGACCTCAGAGTTACATCACATCCAAAGAACAGTTCCATTTTTATAGCACAGTGCCCCCATCACTGCACTGGGACCTACACAGACTGTCACCCACCAGCACCTCTTCCAGCAGCAACGTGGCTTTCCTAGTTGGTCTCCTATCCAGTTACTGGCCAGGGCCAAACCTGCTTAGCTTCAGAAAGATTACCTGGTCTAAACTGCAGGTGGTATAGCTGCTGACAAGCACATACTGCAAAGAGGGGTGGAGTTCTGTCCAAGAGTGGACAGATACCATGTTGAAGATACCATACACATACCAGCAATGCATCAGCATCTATGACCTGAAGGTTGTGGGTTCAGTTTCTACAGCTAACAGAGTAATCATATCACCGTGGGCCCCTTAATCCCACAGAGATGGTGGCTGATTCTGCTTCTCATACTGACCCCCTCACCAGCCCCACCCCTTGCTGTATGTGACCTGTCAGCTGAGTGAAGGGCTTCACATTGGAAATACATTTCCGTTTCCCCAACCAAATAATGTCTTCTTTTTACTTATGCCATTTGCTTTATATTAATACAGTTAGATGTTGACAAATGCTTATGTATAGCATTAACTGGCACAGATGGAACTACTACCATTGCTTGTTAATAACATTATTTTTTTAAAAATCCCATTTAGTTGTCTGTTTGTTTAGTAAGTCAATCATTCAGGAAATTTATTTCATCTACAGCAGACAATTAGATGTTAATGCCTTACAGTACACTGTTTCACTTTTTTATTTTTATTTTTCCCGTATTAAAAATACTTTCCCGAAAAAATAAAAATCTTAATTCTGATAGGTCGGTGGTTGGTTTAGAACATGGAACATGAACGAGTTAACTGTTGTAATGACAAATAAACGGTAACAAAAAAATAAAACAGTGATTAAATACAGAAACAGAATAAGTAAATACAGAAAGGCAGATGTTGTGTAATATTTCTTGCTGTCTGCTCTTATCGTTATTACGGTAGTAATTTTTAAAGGAAGTCTTATCCAAGTAATATAGCACGTGAGAAGAATACGTGTATAGCCGCTGGTTGGAGTGCTTTTCCTCAATGTCAACCATGATAGACTGTCCACATAAACCGTAAGGATCCTTTCAGTTTTTTTTGTTTTTTTTACATTTTAGCAAATATGGGCTTTGAGTTGGATCGTTTTAATGGGGCTGTGGACCCTGGTTTATATATGTATCTTGTGTAATGAAGTTTTGGAAGATCTGTTGACAGCTCCTTGTGGTCACGTCTTTTGTGCTCGCTATGTTCTCCCTTGGATTGTGCAGAAAAGCATCTGTCAGGGGAAGTGTTGACGGATGTCCACGAAAGAGTTAAATCACTTTCTTCCTTTGAAAATTTAGATTTTGAAGCTGGACATTAAATGTGGACAGTCATGCTAGGGGCTGCGAAAGAGTTGTGAAGGTGCAGCATTTGGCGGAGCAGGCAGAGACGTGCGATTACTCGCCGGCCAAATGCGGGAATAGGGGAAGCGACGAACCAGAAGGAATTGGTCTCCCACATGCCAGAAACATGGAGGGCATGTTCGAAGGTGGATGCAGATTCGTGCTGACCCATAGAGAGCGCATATTAAATAAACACTGCTGTTTAAACGCTCTCAAAGTGCAAAACAGCACATTGCAGGCCAAAACGGCCGACTTTGTTAAGGAATTAAAAAAGCGATCGTTAAAATCGAGCAAAAGGTAGAAGTTGCGTGCCGCCAAACTTTGTGTTGTTCACAATGAGTTTCAAATGACAGCGCTTAAGGGCCAGAAACAATTAACGGAGTACGGCTCGGGGATCGATGCGCTCTGTAAAGCACTCGCACCTCCGCGCCAGGTAATACAGTAGCAAGTAGTTGCCTCTTTTCTCCCAGCTTCCTATGATCGCGTTTTTCTTTTTCATACATTGTTTCCAGACAACATCTTTGTATTGCACTAAATAGGAAAAGCGTCCCTTTTTATGTTTATATGCCCTCTTTGTGGTATTCTACATTTTAACCAGGCATTGACTGTATCTCTTTACTAAACTCTATTAATGATTTTAAAAGCGCTATACTTGGACAAATTTATGAAAGAATTCCGCACTGGCTAACAATCACCGCTAAATTTCTTGGGTGCCGATTCACATGGTTCAGCTTCTGAGCAGACCTGCTGTATCTTGTACAATTTGCGACATGACCTGATTATAACCGCTTTAACTTCATCTATGTGTAGATGGTGAATTCGTGTTACCGTAAAAAAATAAGTTACTTTGTGTCTCATCTGGTAGATTGAACCATTCAAAGAATGCCAGTTAAACAGATATATACGGCGTTTCCTTATAATTTCTTTGTGTCTCCCCTGAGATTACTATTATAAAAATGTGTTTATGTAGGAAGAGCATATCGAGGTTTTGTAAATAGACGGTATGTCATCGTGTTAATAAACTACCTAACATGTTGTTCCTGTAGAAGTATAGACTGCAGGTAACCCTGGGTAGGAGACCGTGTGAAGATGATGGATTACATTGAGGCGATTGCATGTGGTAGTGTTTCACCGAGCTTACAGATGTGGAAATTCATATTAGCTGGAGGGATTTGTAGTTACAGAGTTTGTTTTCAAGTTGCTCTCCCAAAACTTACATCACCACTAGGTTTGCGTTTCCTTTTTTCCTTCTCTATAGGGATTACTTCTTAGGTAATGCCCTTTTATGTTGCTGTGTTATACTATACTGCTTCTAGGTCTTTCTCTAGTTTACGCCTTTCGATTTAGGTTGTACAGTAAAGTGTACTGAACTTCATTAATCCCAGGGAAATTTTTCAAAATGTATCTTTTGTCCATGAGTAACATGGCAATAAAACTATGGAGAATAAATACCATTTTGTTGGGGGAAAAAATTTCGTTTTTGCTGTTTTCCTTCAAATTTAGTTAAGCAGTTGGTCTATAAATAGAGCCCAGCCAAGGTCCCAAAGTCCTCAGGGCACGAAGAAATGGGAAGCTGCTAGTGTGTGTGTCTGTGTGTCTGTGTGTGTGTGTCCGTCTGTATGTCTGTCTGTCTGTGTGCCTGTGTGTTTGTGTGTGTGCCTGTGTGTTTGTGTGTGTCTGTTTGTGTGTGTGTGTGTCTATTTGTTTGTGTGTGTGTGTGTGCCTGTGTGTTTGTGTGTGTCTGTCTTTGTGTGTGTGTCTGCCTGTGTGTGTGTCTGCCGGTGTGTGTGTGTGTGTGTCTATTTGTTTGTGTGTGTCTGTCTGTGTGTCTGTCTGTCTGTGTCTGTGTGTCTGTCTGTGTGTTTGTGTGTGTCTGTTTGTGTGTGTCTGTCTGTGTGTCTGCCTGTGTGTGTGTCTGTTTGTGTGTGTCTGTCTGTCTGTGTGTGTCTGTCTGTCTGTGTGTGTCTGTCTGTGTGTGTGTCTGTCTGTGTGTGTGTCTGTCTGTCTGTGTGTGTCTGCCTGTGTGTGTGTCTGCCTGTGTGTGTGTCTGTCTGTCTGTGTCTGCCTGTGTGTGTGTCTGTCTGTGTGGCTGCGTATGTGTCTGTGTGTGTCTGTCTGTGTTTGTGTGTGTGGCTGCGTGTGTGTGTGTCTGTGTCTGTATGTGTGTCTGTCTGCGTGTATTTCTATGTGTATCTGTGTATCTCTGCATGTCTGTCTGTGTGTTTGCATGTGTCTGTGTGTATCTGTATGTCTGCGTGTCTGTCTGTGTGTCTGTTTATGTGAGTGTGTGCATGTGTGTACGTGTCTGCGTGTGTATCTGTGTATGTCTGCATGTCTGTCTGTCTGTGTGTTTGCATGTGTGTCTGTGTTTGCATGTGTGTCTGTGTGTGTGTGGGTGTTTATGTGAGTGTTTGTGTGCCTGTGTGTATCTTTGTGTATCTGCATGCGTATCTGTGTATGTCTGCATGTCTTCTGTCTATCTAGGGACAGCCACATCACTGCTGAGTTGCCGCAGCTGGTCGCAGTTGTGCCTTCTATGTCACAACTGCACAGATCCTCTTCCACCTTCATGAGGATTCTCTGAGCCAGTGTGACAGCCCCCCTCCCATTCTTGATCATGATGGATCTTTTTTCTCTCCACACACCGCACAACCTTCCCTCCATGTAGATATAGCAGTACTCTGAATGTTTCTTCTGTAAGTCATTACATGCTTTTTGACCGTTTTCCTAACCATTAGCTCATCAGATGCTCACTTTTTGACATTTTTTTGCGCTTCATGCTTCTGTCCTTTCAGTTATTTACCAAAGCAGTTTCACTGCTGGCCTGCTGGCCTTCCCATCTCCCTCATCTATTCCCCTAACATCTCTGTCTAGCTTATCAGCAGCTATGAGCCTCTTTAGCTTCATCTGGTAAATCTGCATTTATCTCACAAATGTGTCATGACAGATTCAGCTTCAGTGCAGACAAGCAGACAGATTCAGCTTCAGTGTAGATTTCACAGTCTGGGGGTGTCAGCTTGATACTCAGGTATATTTCCAGTAGTTTTTCTGACCAAAAAGGGTCCTTTTAAATAATCTATAACGTGTTATGTATGTGCTTCCCAACTGTTAATTTTTCTAGTCTTCATTTTAATGATCATTTTATGTATGTTCAGAAAGATGACAATTATTGTGGAGTGAACCCACAAGTTAAAATATGTAAGTATAAACCTAGAGGATTAAAGTCAGAGAAATGGTTGAGTACATTTATTGTTGCAGTTATGCCAGCGTTTCAGAATGTTTTCCCTATCCATATACAGCTAAGAACAAAGGTATGTCCAGGCATCTTTGTATTCTCTTACTCGTGAGTTCACACACCATGACAAACAGGCATATATTAAAATCTAGATGCAATGATTGTTTTAAGAGGTTCTGACGCATAAGCCTGCATGTCTCAGTGCGGTCTTGAGATCCATCTACTCCCTGCTTTCCCAGGCAGAGCTTTGGCCTGGTTTTTGTCCCTGAATTACCTGCTCCTTCATTCTCTTCTTGAAGGGCAGCAAACCCAAAAGCCTTACGGTTATTTTGCATAGAAGAGCAGGGTCCCTTGGATGCAACATAATTGGCGGCGCAGCTTGTGAGGTTGGTATAAATAAATCAGTAGGCATTTTATAAAGTTCTTGATAAATAAGACCTATTGATGAAAGTATTTATGGATAAAATACACTTTATGTAAATCATAGCAAAATTATTTAAATAAAACAAAATATAGAAACGATAATTTTGTATGTTGTGTTTACATATTAATGCATGAACTTTTATTGAAGTGGATTTTATGTGACATCACTGACAGGGCCGACGTGCAAACTAAATTCGTTTGTAAGCACCATTTCAAAACCACACACGACATTAAAAAATACACAAAAGCAAATATTAATGTTCTTGATACTGTTGTTCTGTCTTAAAAATGTTCTTTATGTAACTGTTATATATTCAAACATTTCCAGCTAGCCTCGTTTACTGCCGCTGAGATATGAGTTGTGAATGTCACGATGGGACAACTCGTTGATGACTTGTAGAGTTATCGGTAGAAGATGGGGATGACGGGGGATGGAAGAGGGGATTATGAGATACTTTCTTACAGAGGAAGCTCACTCATTGGCCAGATTACCCTTCCTGCAAGTTCAATGCAAGTTTAAAGACATGTTATTCACAGTCAGTGTAGGGACATTACTGATGGACTGGATAATTCATTTATACATTATATTTTTACAAAATATATGGTAGGCATGTGTCATAAAATGTCACTGATCTCTGAAATTATCGTTTTATTTTTAAGGGCAATGATGGCGGTTGAACTCAGGTGGAGGTTTCCCTATCCAAAATATTTGAAGATGGACCAGCGGACAAGAATGGGGGGGGGGCTACAGATTTATGACAAAATCCTGGAGGTATTTAGGTGCCATGGAGACGGGGAAACTCACAGGTTTTGATCCAGGTGTGGAGTTAATTTCCAAAAAACCAAATCATTTGAGTACAGGCGACAGAGACTCGAGTAACTGAGAACTGAGTGATGGTTCAGAACAAACCAGGAAAATCAAAAACAGGAAACCAATGCTGAGATCGCAAGAGCAAGAGAAAAAACTGAACACTGTGGCTTGTATCTGGAGGGTTTAAGTAATTGTTGGTAATCAGGAACAGGTGCATGTAATCAAGAACCAGAACCATTTATTAATTAGAACACAGTGGTAATTGCAGTGGGGATATCTGCAGTTTGGGAAGGTGTGGTAGTGATGTCAGCAAAGCTGTCAACCATTTCAAAAATCTGAGGTTTCAAAGCAATGTACTGCCTACCTAGGTATAATAAACTGCATTTTTTAGTAAAGCAAGGACCAGTGCTTCACTGTATTTAAGAGCTTGTTCTCGTGGCCAGAGGCACTGTCCATGTACAGCAGGTAGAACTCCAGGGTGCAGCATTCCTGAATTGTGTCTGTGACGTTCAGTGACATCGCCTCCAGTCTTTCTCTGCTGTTTGCATGTTTTTTAGTTCACTACATGAGAATTCCTTATCTCCCTCTTAGCAATTCACAGATGCAATTGAGGAATACAGGGAGCCAAGTTGTGGAAGTGATGGCGGTTCACTACGCGTCTACAAAGATCGTGCTTCATGCTACGGGGCGCTTTCAGTGAACTGGCTCATACAGCCTGCTGGGAGGAGATGGGCTCACACGTGTCGAAGAGATGTGTGGGAGTTAGAGGGCCATATGGGTTTGGGGGGAGCAGGGGGGAGTCGGGAGACACATTTTGATAAGCTGGGCACATGAGCCATCTGGGTAACTCAAAAAGCTTTTTATTCATGCTATACTCAATTGCAAATAGACGACTACAGGAACTATGAATGCGAAACACCATAGCTTGAGGACAGATCCTAAAGGCTAGTCAAGTTCTAGTCTAGTGAAGTTGTTCATAAGATACCACAAATCACAGGTTGTAATAAAATGGAATGATGGAAACTAACTGTTATAAAGGAAGGTAGGTTGATGACAGTATCTAAATTATGCTGAACACATTATTTTGATAGTATTTTCGAAGGTATTCGAACAGTATTCCAGTACATTGAGATCTTGGATAAAAAGAACTGGGGGGGGCACCAAATTTTGTTGCCAAAATATCACAGTATAGCCAAAATATTATACTTGACAAAGTTAAGTACAAAAGTTATACTTAAATACCATGCTAAATACCACCCAAGCCTAGTACAAGTATTATGTAGGCCGGGTTTTGAGAGAGAGAGAGAGTCCAACTCCAGACCAGATTTTGTTTCAACCAACCAGTTTGACTGTGACTTTTTATACTCAACTGGTTGGTTGAAACAAAATCTTGGTCTGGATTTGTACTCTCTGGACCTGAAAATTCTCCACCTCTGCAAATATATCAGGCACGATCTTGTTGTTCCCACTCCTCCTGTTGTCCTCCAAGCAGAATCATTTGGTAGGCAGGTAACCCAACACTGCATATGCATCACACCACAGAACATAGCCAAAAGGTGCTGAGGGTAGATATCGCTCACAGTCAGAATCAAAATGCCCTGCTGTGTGTTGTATTTGATGGGCCATAGATATAGCAGGACCAACAGTATCATGGCACAAAATGGATTTTTTAATGAAGTAGCAGAGTAATTTCCAGGTATCCAGTGAGAGACCTTAGGCTTTACCATGTTTCCCCCTATTCTTTCTTTAGCACGACTGCTGGAAAGTAGCCTTAACAGTGAAGATGTCGTAAGGCTTATTCCAGATTATAATGCAACTGCCCTTTTAACCTCCCACTTCACAAAAGCTTAATATAATTTATACTGTCTACTTTTCAGCCAATCAGTTGCATATCTGCCATGTAAGACCCACAATTACATCTGATGAAGCACTCCAACTCAGGTAAAATTGAGTTACAGTATATACTAGGCTGCCAGATCTACCTTGAGAAACTCTCTCAGTACAACACTAGTCTTTTTTTTGGACCAGGGGAGGTTTTTTTCCTTAGGCGTAATTAAGAGAAAGCAGCCAGAGCAGTTGCCACTGCAGTAACAAACGAAGGGAACATATGAGCTGGGACGTTCCAGGAGGCCTGCCACGCCATCTGTGGGGGCAGGCCTTCAGGCGCTTTGCTTCAGCAGTTCAGGCACATCCAAGACGCCCTGGCTTTTGCCTCTTGTTTTCTTCACAGACAGGCACCAATTGCATGGGACTAACTTGTGCCCTGGCGTATCATGCCGTCTCCTCCGGTAGCTTAGACTGGCGTGACCTCCACAGAATGTCCAGGTGTGATGTGCTCAGACCATTAGGACCGTGTTCATGTTTCTTCTCAAGGCCCCAGCAGTCATCCTAATGACTTGTCTCACCACGTGTTTACTAAGGCGAAACCTGGCCTGCTTATGTTACACGCACTGAGAAAGAATCCCTTGGTTAAGGTGGAGCTCAGGTAATTCCTCAGTAGACCTGGCCGCCTTTCCATGGATTCTGTTTTGCAGTAATTCATACACTGGCTAATCTAATTTTGTATTTTGTTGTTTTGTTTCTAGGCATGTGTGTCCAATCTGGTAGTTTACAGTATCGTGCAATATTTAATAAGCATTTTGACATCGTCTGTACTAATATTTACCTTTTTTTAGCACCATGGTTTAATGTGGACTAGAGAACAGGTTAATTACACAGTGCAGGAATTATTTTCAAACAACTCATATGCATTTATTATCTAAATGTGACCAATATCACTGTGTAAGAGTGACTGTCCTTAGGCCAGAGAACAGACTGACATGGCACAGAAGTGTCACTGGCGGGGCAGAGTGGGGGGGGGGGGCGGCGGGGGGGATGGAAGGCAGGAATCAACTCTTAGAATATGACTCTTGGGACAACTGGGCGCATGACCATCCCCTACCCCATGGAGTACCCTCCTCCCCCCCAACCCTCCGAATGTTGGAAAACAGTGAGAATTTTCATTAAACAAACTGCCAACTTGTAATGAAGGTAAATGTAAAGTTTAGTGTTTTTGGGTAGGTGAGCACGAATTAACACAAATCCACGGTCGATATTTTTCTCATATAGAAATTATTTGTTATCTTCCTAGATCACGTTGGCTGTTGCTTCATAGATTAAACAAGTAGGTGCCGCTCCTTGTAATGACAAAGATGAAAATGTAATAGTTTCCTTTTTTTTTCCGTTTGCTTATGCATGTCTTTGATCATGGGGACTTCGTTTGTTTTAATATAGTCCTGCCCATTTCCCCAGCCCTTTGATTTTTCTTTTTTTCTTTTTATTTTTAATTTATCACCGTAGATAATGTAAACAGTATTCATGCTGGATGGAAGTACAAGGTGGGGAACATGACAAGTAATGGTGAAGACTATGGGAAGATAATGCCAGAAATGAGTTGGGGGTGATAACTGTATTGCCTTGGGGGAAAAGGGAATAGAAGAAGAGTTTGTGCTCATTTCAGTGTTTTCTGGTTGGGAGCCATGCCTCTTAGACTGGGCCTACTTTTCTGGATTCACTTTGATCAATGTAATGATCAGATAGGGGTGTGGGGACACTGTGATTGAAAAATTGATACTGAAGTAGTTCATAAATAGGTATGTTTTGATAGAAGAATGCTGACACTGAGATAAAAGGTCACTCTAACTTCTACGGTGGGACATCTAACATTATTTTCCTGGCATTACTCCTCCAAACATCTCAATTTGATGAACTCTTGGCCCAGTAGCACATAATCTAAGCCAAGAGGGTTTACTCAAACTTAGGCTGAGAAGTATTGAACTGGACCCAAGTCTCATATTTTCACATGCAGCATATTGTGTCATCACCCTCCCTCTCCCCTGTGGAGAATGGGGCTAGATGGTAAGTCCTGATAAGCGAAGAGTCTGACAGCAGCTGGCCCATGCTGAGACTGGCAGCTTTGACCTTGCTGTTCTAGTAATCTGTTCAAGAGCAGTGAAATACCACAAAAGAGAGAGAGAGAGTACCTAACAAATGTGACAGTGCTTGTCTATTATTCTCGTGTGTGTTATACAGGATTACAGATAAAAAAAAGGAGAAACTTTGGGTGTGTAAAGTCCAGCTTTTCCTACCTGGTTCTTACTTCTGCGTGACCCCAATGGAGACGCCAAGGACTGCCACAATCATGTGCCTCACCTCCAGACAGCCAGGGCCGTATTTTAGAACTTTAATGAGGTCTTTTGGTCTCTTTGCAGCTGTTAGCATTTGTTTTTTTAATAATTTATGGGGAAAAGAACCTCTAAAAGTTTTTTAAGCTGTAATGATTGAAGTAAATGTTAGGGGTGGGGTCTCTAAAGCATAGTTTGGCAGGGCTTTCTGAAAAGAAAGTTGCAGTCATTTTGAACATAAAGGTCCCATCAGCCATGTGACTTTTAAGTTATCTGACATTTGGGGCAAGAACATAAAATCTTCACAACTGCACCAAACTGTCCCCAACCCCCTGTAGCTGCCTGTTTTGCTGCTTTTACCTTTTGGGGGGACTAGAGGGACAGCTGTTGTTTTTTGTAGATCTTTAACAAATTCTCAGTGTTTATAGCATCCCTAATACTGTACCATTGTCTATATGACATGAATATCAGTTTTGTTATTAATTATAAGGAATGTATGACCTGAATTACCGATTACCTCACTGAGCAGCCCCAGTTTGTTAGATTGGGGGACATCACATCTGGGGCTGTGGTCAGCAGTACTGGGGCACCACAGGGAACTGTTCTTTCTCCTGTACTGTTCACCCTGTACACCACGGACTTCAAGTACAACTCTGA